>RJWM01009835.1:0-66156 GCA_004363535.1 Dasyprocta punctata | reverse complement strand
GTCCTGCCTCGTCTCATTTCTATGATGTTCTGGGAAAGGCGATGCCATGCAAATAGAAATTTGCTTTGTGGTTTGAAGAGAGTTTGCTACATGGGGGCTGGGGGAGTGTTTGGGAGACGAAACTGTTTCAGATTTTGTCTGTGGGAGTGGATACATGAATATTCACATTTGCAGAGCAGTACACTCAAAAGGGTGAGTTTTACTATATGTAAACCATACTATAATAAAGAAGAAAGAAAAGATGTATGAGAAGAGAAATTATTCCATCCTTTCTGATCTTTCCTTCCACTTCCTTGGCTTACCCTACCTCTGCCCAGTGAGCTCCAGGCTGTCCCTTACATCACCTCAGGACCTTGGCACTGGCTACTCCTTTAGTCTGGGGAACAATTTTCCTCCAGATGGGTGCTTGTCTGTGTCCCTTACTACCTTCTCCAAGCCACCTTCTGGTTGAACTTATGTGAAATTGCAATCTGACCTTCCCCCATAGGTTCAGGACCTGCAAGGTACACTTCATTCATTCTCCCACCTCTCCATTCAATTTTTTCCATATCACTTTCCATTATATTACATACTTCATGATGCCTATTGTTGACTGGCTATTTCCCCTGCTAGTCAGGGAACAGGAGTCTTTAACTCTGGCTCCCAGTTATTTCCTGACATCTGGGAGAAAGTCCGGCACACAAGAACTTGCACAATGAACAGAGAGGCAAATGTGTCCAAGGAAGTCCCAGCTCTACCTGGTCTCTGGATGCATTCCCTACCAACTCACCTAGACCCTGGCAGTCTGCTCCCTGCCACCTTTACCCCAGCAGCCAGCTTCCCGAGCATATTGCCGGTGATTTGCTGCAGTGCACCTCCTCTAGCAAGCAGGTCCCTGGGCTGGGCTACCTGAGAACTTGCATTCCTGCGTGTCTGGACTTTGGTGAGACAAAGAAGATGCAAGTTGGTTTGTCCTGGTGAAGTTCCCTCTGTCCAGGGTATGTGCTGGGGGGAAATTTTAAGCTCTGGGAGCAGAGAAGGGGCTGGGTATCTGCCCTGAGGAGAAGGCATGGAGGCCACATCTCTGTAGTCCCTGCTATGGGCTGGATTATGTCCCCTCCTCCCCTCAGTCCAAGCGTTGAAGCCCAGTCCCCAGGGTGTCAGTGTTGAAGGTGGGGTCTTTGCACGGGCTAGGGTGCACACGTGGGCAGAGGAGGGGAGTGATTATGTAAGATGAGATCATGAGGTGGGACCATGTGATGGGATTACTGGCCAGACACTGGAGAGGGGGCCCTCTCCACCCTGTGAGGTGCACCTCACAGGCCTTGAACCTGCATCACTACCCCAGGCCTCAGAGGCAAATGCATTTTTAAACCTATGAGAACAGCCTGAGCACTTTTAGCAAATGCCCATGGAGGGGAGCTTTTTCCTGGCTTAGATGCAACTTGAGGTGTGGCTGAGGAGGACAGACAGGAACCCTCCCCTACATGACAGCTGTGGGGGACCAGGGGACCAAGTGTACAGGCAGCTACCAGGACACTTCTGGAAGCAGCCACATAGAACACAAGTGCCAATGCCACGGGAACCCACCTGGGGTAGAGTCCCTGCACAACAGAGCCTGCTTTGTGCCCCTGTGGAGAGACACCTGCTTGGACAGGGGTCAAAGGAGGCTGAGCAGGGGCCTATGGGCCTGGGAGGGTGGAGCTGGCCCTAGAGTCTGGCTGGGTCACTGGAGACCTGGGAGGAGCCTTCCTCTCCCTGTGTTCCTGTAAATCTCTGCAAGATCCTGGCGGCTGTGTCTTCTCCATCTGGTCCTGGGCAGCAAAGCTCAGAGAAGCAGGTGGACAGTGTGTCTGGCCATCTGTCTGGTCATCCGCTCACTCATTGGCACAGCCGGATGTGACCCATGTCCATCTAAACCTCTTGTCCTCGTGAGTGGTCAGCAGCCATGTGCAGGGCAAGGCAGAGCCCTTGGTCCAGTCAAGTGTCCTCCCTCACACCTCCTCTACTTTGCCAAGGATGATAGCATCATGGCCTATCCCAAATCCCTCCCTAGGTGCTCCTGCCCAAAGGGCAGAAGGTGCTGCCCGCAGGGAGCATTGTCTTGGGAGGTGGAGAGCTGGGGCCCCTGGGTAGAGGAAGGGTGGCATGGGCTCCCTCATGTCTCTGGGGGATAAGCTGACCTGGGTTTGAGGGACGTGGCTGATGACACTCTCTTAGCTGTGCTGTGGCTGTGTGGCCTTTCAGAGTGCTGTCTGTCCATGATCAGGGTGCAGTTTGGGAACTCGGTGAGCCTGGGCGCCAGCTCTGTCCTCACACCTGGCTGGTCAGCCCTGTCTCTGGGCACTGCTCCTCCCTGCTCTGGCCAGCTCTGATCTCACCCTTGAGGTCACAATGGCCCCAGTGCTCACAGTTCTTTCCAGGAGCCCTCACTGTTCTGGAGATGGTGTGTGTGTGCATGTGCAAGCTTGTGCATGTGGACCGTGCAAGCACATGTGGACTCGTGTCCCAAGGGAGGCCTTCCACGTCCTTTCCTTCTCTGGGTCTCAGTTGTTTCCTGTGAGATCCATGGATTCAGAATGGGCATTAGTTTGCTGGACCTGGATCCCTGTGCCAATGGCATTTCTTGGGGCTGAAGCTGTAACTGACCTTCAGGGCCCTGGTCTGAGAATAGACATGCTGAACTCCTCTCCAGCTTTCGCTGTGAAGGCTCCAGGTCCTCCCCAGCTACAAGAATTGGGAGTGAACACAGCCAGGGGTTCTGAGTGGGTAGCTGGCAGGGAAGGCTGCCTGGACTCAACCCAGCCCACCCTCTACCAACCCTGAGGCCCAGTACCAGTCATTCAGTCTCTCTGTACCTTCAGCTTCCTACTTGCATAGTGCAAGCACAGCTGCCCCAGCTCCTGGTCTACTTGGAAGGTCTGTAAAAGGAGGGGAGCTCTGAACAGTGCCTCTGGGGCTGTGATTCCCAGCACTAGGATAGTGGGCAAACCAGATGCCCAGCCCAAGGTCATCTTGGCAAAATGACGTCACTACTGGCTGATAGTGCTGACCATGTGGAGATGGAGCCTTAGCACTCAGCCTTGGGGCACTCTGGACTCATATTCACCCCAAGTACTGGCACAGGGGAGGGTGGTACTGCTGCTGAGCAGGTCAGGACCATCCAGACTGAGGGGTGGGGAAATGTGCTAGTGGCTCAAGGCCATGGGGAGGTTCACCTGCTTCTGTTGAGCAGTCAGAGCTGGGCCAGTGGACCAACCTGGGGCCCTGAGATTGGGTGGGAGAGAAAAGCCAGATGACACCCTACTGTGTACCTAGATCCTAGCTGGAGCTGAATCCAACCTAGACACTACAGGATCCTGGAGCAGGGTCATCCAGGGAGGTGCCAGGCAGGGTAGGTGACATGGCTGAGGTACCAGCCTGGGTCCTTGTCCACTGGCTGATCATCGTGAATACTGACCTTGCCTGTCACGCCAGCATCTGTCTCTTAGGAAGCTTCTCACTTAGCCACCATGACTTCCCCTGTCACAGTTTCAGGAGGGACCAGACTTAGAGCGCTTATGAAAGGGCCCTAGAGTTTCTGTCGTGCCCACCACATGAAGATACTGCAGAGGCCATGGTCTCCTTCTCTTGGAGTCTCCAGCCCCCAGATGGGAATCAATAAATAACTTGTTTGTCAGCCCCAGGCCATGGTGCTCTGTCACACAGTCTGAGCTAAGGCATCAGTGGTCTGGAAAGCCTGAACTCACTATTGTCTTCCCATGCACTGGGAATGGGAATGCTAAAATTAAGCTACTCACAAGGGAGACTCACTGAGTGGCCATATCTGGAAAGCTGGTGTCTGGGAGTGGCTGATCAGCTGGCTGGCTCTAGTGGCCATTTGGCTTGGTGGTGTTGGACAGGTATGTATGGCAGGGCAAGCACTGGTGGCTTGTGCTGATTCCTCAGTTTTCAGGATTTGAAGATTTGGTTGTTCAATACAGCTATAGGAAATCCCAATAGGTTATGTTGGCCAGCCCAAGTGCAGTACTGCTCAGGTGTGTGAGCTTATTTCCCTATTATCTCTCTGGAAGTCATTGCTTCTGACCCCATCCGTGTGGGTGGAATGTTTAACAACGGGGATCCTATATATCCTGCCAACTCTGTGTCCCAGAGCATTGCACAGGCCCTGAAATCAACCCTGGTGAGGCATTCACACCACCAGTCAGTGGCGACTGGGCTGATAAACACAGACCGACTGGCCAGAGGGGTCCCTTCCCTGGGAGCTTGCATGCAGAGGCAGAAGTGAGACTTTGGGATTGGAATTGGGAACTCCATGGGCTACCACACACTTCTTACAGAGCAGAAGGAGGTGCAGAGGGGGGAGTGTGAGGGGCTTTGTGGTCTGGCCTGGGGTCTTCCCATAATGTCTGTTTGGCCCTAGTGGCTTCCAGAATGTCCTCTGCTGACTCACACTTAGGTTAAGATGCAGCAGACTTTCTGCAAGATCATCTGGTCCTTTAAGAAATCACATTTTAAAGTGAGGCAAACTCTGGCAAACCAAGGGCAGACACAATGAAATTGGACAGAATGGTCAACTAGCCTCCTCTCCCTACACGTCTCTAGGACCCAGGTAAAGGCTTTGAGCATCATGCTGAGGTAGAAGGGAGGGGTTTGACTTTGAAGCAAGCAAGGGAGACCTGCTGAGACCTGAGTCTGACCTGTCCATCTCCCGTGACTTCTCACTTCATCTGAAAATGGCTGTGTTAGAGTCGCAATGGTCCTGGCTGGGTCACACTGCAGACTTTTTCCCTGTGAACCTCCCAGGGAACCACTTAGCACCACCAACTTCTACTGGACACAGACTGACCACCTTGTGACCACAGAGGGAGGATGAGGTCCCTGGAATGTCTGGGACCCTTTCCTGGGATACTAACCCATTTTGGTGGGGCGGGTGTATTTCCCTACCTGCCCTGCCTCAGTGACTCTGGTCTGACTCCTGAGCTTTCCAAAAGAGCCAGCAGGTGGCGCTGTGGCCCCAGACAGGAACCTGGCAGTGGGAGGGCCGCAGCTGGAAGGATGCATGGTGGGGGGCCTGGAACACAGCAGAATGTGCTATCCAGCCCTGGAGTTCCCTCAGAAACCTGCTTCCCCACCCAGTGTACCCGCTTCCAGCCACGGCCCAGCAGAGGCGGAGTGGTGGGGATGGCATCCTTGCCTTAGGTTGGACCAGGGAGTACTGGGCACTGGTCCTGTCTGCCTTTGCAGATCCCTTTGCCCCGGCAGCAGACAGCATGACAGGCCAAGGTGGCCCCCAGAACCTGTCCCCTGCTTCTCCCAACTCCTCAGGTTCCAGGCTCAGCAGTGTCAGCTCTCCAGGCTTGTTGTGGGCAGTGCCTCCCTCCAGGAATGCATCCTCCCTTCTTAAGGAAATTCCTTGAATTTTCCTATTTGACCCTGGAGATACCACCCAGGCCACCACCTCTGTGAAGCCACCCTCAGTTTCTTTGACCTTCACAGCGTATATTCTTGCTGTGGCTCCTTCAGTCACGCTGACCCCATCTGGGAGGAGGGATGGCAGAGGCTGTGGCGTTGGCTGGAGGTGACAGAGGGGTGAGGCACGGGTTCCATCACCAGCTTCTCCCTTCCCAGGAGCACAGTTTGACCAGCGGACATCCTTCCAAAGACCTCAACCTTAGACTTGAAACTGCCAAACTCCTGGAAGAAAACGCAGGGAAAGCGGTTTGACATTGGTCTTGGCAAGGATTTTCTGGATATGAAACCAAAAGCACAGGCAAAGAAAGCAAAAATAGACACGCGAGACACTATCCAACCAGGAAGCTTCTGCACAGCCAAGGCAACAATCAACAAAATGAAAAGGCAGCCTGTGGGTTGGGAGAAAATGTTTGCAAACCCTATAGGTGATAAGGGGTTAACAGCCCAAATACAGAAGGCACTGCTGCAATCAATGTCAGAAAACAAAATGACCTAATTAAAACAAGGCCCAAGGACTTGAGTAGACAAATGGCCGACAGGTTAATGGGAAGGTGCTCACCACTGCTGACCACCAGGGAGCAGCGTCAAAACTGCAGCGAGCCCTTGCCTCACACCTGTTAGCGTGGCTTCTATCCAAAAAACAAGGTGGTGGGGATGTGGAGCAAGGGGAATCCTTGCACCCTGTTGGTGGGAATGCAAATGGTGCAGCTGATACAGAAAACAGTCCAGAGGTTCCTCAGAAACTTAAAAACAGAACTCTCATCTGACCCAGCAATTCCAGCCTGGGTGCACATCCAAAGAATTCAAAATTGGGATCTTGAAGATGAGATTTCACCTCATCACAGCTGCAGATTCACACAGCCAGGATGCGGAAATAATCTGTGTCCACTGAGGGAGACACTGAGAAGGAAAACGTGTCCATCTGTACCATGGACTGTTACCCAGCCTTAGAGAAGAGGGAGATGGGCATCTTTTACAACCTGCTTGAACCTGGAAGACATCGTGCTCGGGGGAAATGAGCCAATCACCAGAGACAAATATAGCCTGATCTCACAGGGAGAATCTGAAACTGTCAACCTCCCAGAGACAGATAGTGGAAGGCAGTGGCTGGTGCTGTGGAAGGGCCTAAAGCTGTAGCTCTGGAAGATGAGTAAGTCCTGGAGACCTTGGTAGGAGGCCCCAAATCCCTGTCCCCTAAATAAGCCATACCCACCTCCCAGGATACTTAGCCCTGCACCATGTACTTGAACATTTAAGCTGGCAGGGATCCTGTTGAGTGTTTTCCACAAAAGCCAGACCTCAACAACTGCCACTGAACATCTCAGTGGGCCACAGAACAGGGACCATCTGGGACCCTGGGTCTACTGGCTGGCTCTTCTCTGCTATGACCCCCACCAGAGGGCTGGCAGCCACCCTGGCTCCAGCACTGCCTGGCTGAGGGGGTTCTTGTCCTGTCCGTACCTTGCTGTCCTCTTGTGCACATCAGACAGCAACAAACTTCCTCTTGGGTAAGAGTGACTATGTTGAGTCCCAGTTTTGTTCCACTGTGTCATCCCTTCTCAAAGGCATATTTTATTTTCTTGTTTAACCTCAGGTAGATGGTTTTTGGTGCCATTTTACAGATGGAGAAACTGAGGCTTGGGGAGGTGATGTGGTTGCCCAGCTTTTGATAGGTGAGGGTCCCTTTCAGAGTTTCCTCTTCTGTGCCCCCAGGTTGACTGAAAGTGGGGGGGAGGTGGGTATGGCTTATTTAGGGGCAGGGATTTGGGGCCTCCTACCAAGGCTAAATAAACCCTGCCAGTGAGTCTGGTTGGCAGGAGGTGGTCCTGACCTGTTCCTGAGGGGTTCTTGGGGGTGAGCAGACAGAGAGGCCGCAGGGGCCTTGCCATGGCAACCATGGCTTCCTTACTTCCTGTGTACCATCCCTCTGAAGGGTGCAGTTGGCCTGAGTCAAGAAATCTCAGAGGAAGGAGCCAGAGCCTTGGCGGTCAGATGGTGTGGCCCTGGAATGTAGGGCCTGGACCAGAGCTAGAAGGGGCCACATGTGATCTGATGTACTCAAGTCCTCCCCAGGACACACTGGAGCCCTCAGGAGGCCAGAGGAGGACCCAGCCCAGGAGGTGACTTTCCAATGGGACTGCCAGCCAGGCTTGTGAGTTGTGAGGTATAAATGGGCATGGAGGGCTTCCTGGAGGAGTGGTGTGAGGGGTTCTTGCTCTCATCCCCTGCGTCTGGGTGTTAGACCCAGACTTCCTGAGCCCTGAGAATGTGGCTGGGATGCCTGAAGTTGGGGGCAGGCTGAACAGGACTGGTTTGAGGCCTCATCTGCCCCATGGGAAGGTCCAGTACAGTACGGTATGCTGACCCAAGCTAAAGGGAAGAGGAGAAGGGGCATGAGGCCAGGAATGGGTGGGCTGTGGGGGCAGGCTGGAAGTGTCTGAGGACAGGTAGGGTTGAGATGGTCCCTGAGTAGGCCAGGCAAATAGACCTAAGGGGAGGTGGTGCAGCGAGTAACCAAGGATGCACAGTTGGTGGGGAGAGAGCCCTGCAGGAGGCCAGGGGGTGCCCACGGCTGCTGGAATGCCCCGAGTTCAGCGCTTGAGGCTGTCTGCCAACATACCTCAGCCCCCAGCCCCAGCCCATTTCTAGGCAGGGGTTCCTTTAAATGCAAAGTTCTTTCTTCCCTGGAACCCCTACCTTCAGTCTCCTGGGTAGCCGGGTAAACAGAAGCCAGACTGACCCAGTTACTGCCATGGCTTCCCCTTGCTCTGGGGACCTCAGCCCCAAAGGGCTGCCCCCTCCTCCTGTCACCACTCCAGGTGAGAAACAGAGGCAGCGGTGGATGTGAGGGTGGACGTGTGGCATCTAGGGTGAAGAATGCGGGTCTGCCCCTCCCCTATGTCACCACTCCTGGTGAGATGTGGGGCAGTGATGGATACAAGGGTGGGCGTGTGCCATCCAGGGTGAAGAATGTGGCAGCAGAAGACAGTCATCTCACATTCTCTCCCAGTGGCTGGGCTGAGGGCTGCCACACAGCAGGGCCAGCCAGGGTGGGGACACCAACCACCCCTGAGATCCTTCTTCCTGGTCTCCCTAGGACACCCCCAGTGCTCCCAGGGGAGACAGCTAGTTCTTTCTAGCAGCTCTTGGACTCCAGAGAAGCAGCAGCATCCTCCCACATCCTGCTCCTAAAACCTCCTGCCTTCCCCAAACACTCTGTATCTCAGGTGCTTGGTCATCCTGTGAAGGGGTGGCCATTCATCCACATAGCAGGCACTGCCATCCCTGCTCACTGACCCTCTCTCCATCTCCCCTGTCATCAGGCTGTGGATCTCTTCCATTGCCTCAGCTCAGGCCCCTGGATGCGTTTCCTCTGAGGCTCCTATTCCTTCCATCCCAGCACCCATCCCTGGTTAATGCCCCTCTATGCTCAGCACTCCTTGGAGAGCCCAGGCTCTTACCCAGGTCTGCTGCATACACTCCTGTCCAGGTTCCTTACCTGTCTGGCAAATCTTCAATGCCTGCCCACCCTTCCTGTTCCCACACAGCTGGTAGAGTGGGGTTTGCACCTTTCCATCCTGACTGCTAGCCTGCAGGGCGCCTCTGCCAGCCCCCCACCTGCCCTAGTCTTCCCAGCCTTCCTCTCCTAGCAACAGCCCAGCACCTTCTCAGTACAGCTGTGTCTGGCTCTCCCAGAGAAACTAAAGCCTTTGGAGGGGGAGGATCACATCTCAGGCACCCGCCCACCACACTGGCCTGCTCCTCACCAAGGCCAGCCTTCCTGCATCCTGCTCCCATGTTCCTTCCCTCCTGCTCATGCCTCCCCCAGCAACTGTCCCCCTCTAGATGGTGGCATGCTCTCTGTTTCCTCGGCCATTCCCTTTAACATAAAAGCCCCCTGCTCTCCATCTTCTTTTGACCCTTCTTCCCACTCAGCAGCTGCCCTCTTTCCCTGCTCCCCATTTACAGAAGAACTCCTCCGAAAGGTTATTTATGCTTGCTGCCTCTGAATCTTTCCCTCTCATTTGCTCTTGAACCCACTGTAATCAGGCTTAATTTCTAGCATTTTCCTAAAGTGGCTCTGGTCAAGGTGACCAATGACCTCCCTGCTGCTAAACTTGAGGTCAGTTCTCAGGCCTCGTTTGACGTCACCCATCAGTGGCACATGATTCAATTCCCCTCAGGCTTTTAGAAGGCCCCACACTACTTTGACATTGCCTCTTCCCTAGTCCTCTTGCTGGCTCTCATGACCCTGACCTGGTAAGGACAGAGGGCTCTGGGCTTTGTTCCTGGGATGAATCTATTTCTAGCTTACTTCCTTGGTGATTTCAGCCAGGTCGAAGGCTCTATATGCCATCCTCCAGTGTCTGGCTCCTGCCTGGAGCTCCACAGGTCCTTTGCTCCTGTTCATTGCCTGTCTAACGGCATTGACTTGTCCAAAATTAAGCTCAGGACTCCCCCAGCCCCATCTGCTCCTTTCTCAGCCATCTCTGCCTCAGGAAATAGTGCCTTCTTCCTTGCAGTCGCTCAAGCTAAAGCCCTCAGAGTCTTCCGTCTTTTCGTGCCCTTCCATCATCTGCACATCAGCAAATCCAGCTGTATTTATTCAAGACATCTGAGCACTGCTTATACTGTTTCAGCCTCAATCTTTCTCATCTGTACCACTGTCCTCTTGTCTCACTGGTCTCCTTGTGCTGTCCTTACCTCCTCCACCTCTCTGCAAGACAGCCACCACTCACCCAGGGGCAAGCAAGCAGGACCATCACTTCTTTCATGCCCAAGGGCTGTGATGGGGTGAGGCAGTCCAGTGACCCTCTCCCTTCCTTGGGGCCCACCCCCAACTTCTTTCTTCTCCAAAGCTTCATTGTCTAATAACCAAGTACCGTACTCTAGGCTCTCCACTAACTGCCTGTCCCGTCAGCTGGTACTGTGTGGCAGACCAAGCCAAGGACTCAGGCTGCAAAGCAGCCCTGAGCCTCCAGCTAATCACCAGTCAATCTCCAGCCTGTCCTGCCTGGCGGAGGCAGCGGACAGGACAGTCTTCAACTGGAAGCCCTGCCCTTGCCCCACTCCGTGCAGGAGGACCCCAGCAGCACAGACACTGTCCATGGTGCTGAGACCACCAGGTGCTGAGCCACATGCTTGGGTGGAAATAGGCTCAGTTTTTAGCATTTTCTAGAAAGGGAAACAAGCTCACAGAAGGTAAAAGCCCAGTTCAGGCTCCATGGGAAGAATGACGCCCCCCAGCCCCAGGGGGTGCTGACTCTGTACTGGAGAGCCCAAGGACTTTAGTCTTGCAGCTTATGGTTGCAGCCAGTGCCTAGGACTGGTTCAAGGAGCACAGGAAGGTAGGCAAGGACCTCTGGAACAGGTTGTGACCTGCAGGAAGTGATGACCAGCCCAGGGATTTAATGCAGTCACTTGGACAGCTTCTCTGGACCTTGCACCTCACCAGTCAGAAAGCTGTATAGTGTTACCTCTGGTGGGGCTCTGGGAGAAGGACCTCAGCCTGGCACAGTTCCTCCCTCCCATCTCCTGGGCCTCCCAGCCCTGCCCATTCCTAGGGAGCTGTCTGGTCTTTGCCCTGTGTCCACCTTGGTGTTGTCTGTGTCCCTCCCTGGAGCTTGTGCAGGAGGAGGGTTTAGAGTTGCCTTGCCTACTTCAGTGTTCCCAGAGCTAAGTGCATTTGGTGAGAGGAGGTGCAAAAGGTATCACAGGCGGGGTGTGCATCAAGAGCCATGGCCGGGTTGTTTTTGGGGGTCATGGATGAGCTCTGAGGATAGGACCTCCAAGCCAGGACAAGTGTTGCGGGCGTGTGACTCTGAGAGTGGGTCTTGGGGTTTACCAGACCCGTGTGTGACTCTCAGAAAAGCCACAGATCTCGAGCCTGCCCCTGGGACAGGAGCACACACGTGGCTCCCAGCCTGACTCTGTACTCTCATGTGGTGGCTCTCCCGGCAGGGTCAGCTATTCAGACTGGGAGCTGGGCAGTTGCCCCAGACTCTCCCTGCCTCCCTTAAGGAAGCTGGGCGGTCCCTCCTCACCCTCACTCTATCCACGGGGTGGCGGGGGTGGGGGCATTGCACAATCCATGCTTTGCTTTCACAGATTCCAGAGCAGACTGAGTGACTATTTCATCTCCTGTCCCAAATGCCCCTGTCACAAGACAGATCCCAGCATCCTGCACTTGCTAAGGAGTCCCTGGACCGCCATGGTCCTCCCCACCTGGAACTTTCTGCCTAAATAATACTCAGTGGCATACCTTCTCTGGGTGTTCAAGACTCTTGGGGATTTGTGGGTGCTGCCCCCTCAGGAACGGCTTTGACTGCGACGTGGCCCTTACTCGGGCCAGCTGTGAGCGCTGCCTTCCCACCCCTTGGGGGTTTCTTCCCGATTCCCCACCTCTGCGTCCTGCTTCACTGTCCCTTTGTCCATCAGCCGCAGGTCCCCCTGCGCACCAGGAACTCCGCTTCCCAGACATCTACGGCGGGGACAAGCAGCTCTGGGAGGCGCACTTCCGTGGCATCGGTCGCGCCTACCGCGCGCTAGGCAAGGAGGACGACTTTGCCATCCGCGTGCTGACCGAGGACTTCACGCTGCCTTTCCCGTTCTCCTGGCCGCCTGGGCCTGACCCCGCCGGCGGGCCGCTCTTCTACGACCCGCGGGACCGCACGGGCTTCGACTTCCTGTTGCGCGGCCCGGGCGCCCAGCCACCCCAGCTGCTGCGGCCCCTGCACGCTACGGCGCAGGCGGCAGCGCGCAAGAGGCGCCTGGAGCACCTGGCGCGCAGCTATGCGCGTGCGGGCGCCGGCCAACCTGGTCTGGTGTTGCTGCCGCCTGGCCCCGCCGCAGCCTTCTCGGGCCCCAGGCAGGCCGCTCCGGCCCGCGAGAGTGAATAAAAGCTACGTTTCTCCCACCCTGAGCTACCCTGCAAAGCACACACAGACAGGCACTGTGTGGGACCCAGGGGGCAGGCGGGGTGGGGTGGAACAGGGAGGTGGGCTGTGATCCCGGTTGGACCCTAGGCCAGTCTTGGTCAGCGATTGGACCGGATGCCCACATGGCTCTTAAATGTGTAGTGAGTGACTGAGCATAATGGAAAGGGCGCAGAGTCAGGCTGACCTCTGGAGAGCAGAGGGTCAGTCGAAAAAAAACCGGTGTGGTGGGCGGAGTTGGGCTCTCCACCCTGGGCCCACTCTCTGCGATCTTGTTCCGGGACTGTGGGGGCATAAGCAGGATGGCGGGGGGCAGCCCATAGAGGAGAACACTGAGGCCTCTCTTCTATGGAGCAGTGTGGTCTGGTTTCACCTCCAACTAAGTTTTGCTTTTTCAGTTTCCATGGTGACAGCATGGGGTTAGGGGACTGGTGTGGGGGTGGAGGGCAGAAAGGACAGAGCCTGCAGGGGTCTCTCTGGCCCAGCATCAGGCCTGCCATACTCCCACCCGCTGGGGAGAGAGCTGCCCCTGCATCTTCCTATGCATGCTGAGAGAAATTGTGAAGCCTGGGATTGCACAGGTGACCAGCTCCACCCTGGGTGCTTCCCCCTGTGCAGGTGACAAGCCCCAGTAAGGGACACAGTGACCTTGGTGTCTTCCTCCTTCCACATGCAGGTCAGTCAGCAGGGAGGCCAAGAGGCCTAAGGACCAGATGTCTGTCCTAACGTGCAGGCCTCGTCCTGCAAAGGAGCTGGGCTCCAGATGTCTGGGGACTCAGGGACTGGAGTCCATGTCCCAAGTGCAGTGGAGTCTGAGCTGTTTTTCTTTTTCTAATCCAGGAGTTATATTATTTGTGGCTTCTCATTGGTGGTGAGAAAAGACTTTCCAAACCACTGATTGGTTTTGCCGGAGAACTAGCTGGAGCAGGGGTGTCTGTCTCTGGAGAGGGAAAAAGCCAGGGCTGAGGCTTCCTTCTTCCCTCTCCTCTGCAGTTTCTTGCCCTAACCTAGACCTCCAGACCCTGCTCCAGCCTCTTTCCCACCACGAAATTGTCTCTGTAGTCTAATAAGGTGCCCACATAGTTACCCTGCAATAATATCCTTGCACTTGATTCCTGACGGCATGCTTTGTATTTTATTCTATGTCCTATGTTGCAGGGGTCCCCAAACCATAGGCCACACAGCAGAAGGTGACTCAGTGAAGCTTCCTTTGTATTTACAGTCAATCACCATTGCTGCTCTCATTGCAGCCTGTCAGATCCATGGCAGCATTAGATCCTCATAGGTGCATGAATCCTCCTGTGAACTGTACATACGAGGGATCTAGGTTATAGGCTCCTTTGAATCCTCCTGATACCATCAGCTCCCAAAGCTGTCTGTGGAAAAATTGTCTCCCGCAAAACTGGTCCCTGGTGCTGCTTGGGGACCAGTGCTATATTATATATGATCTGTTTGGGTTTCCTAGAAATAGTCCCTAAACATGGGTTTGAATGGAAGGGGTTGATTGGGAGGGGTCATCCTTGGAAACATGGATGGGGCACTGAAAAAGCAACAGGCAGGAAAGAAAGCCAGTAACGGGGGGGATATAAGGCAGGTTGCCCCAGGGGTCACCTGGAAGTCAGCAGTCCTCTTGGACCTCTAGAAGCCATAGGGAAGTACAGCATGCCTCAGAATAACCTGCCCCCTCCCATCCCAGGAACAGGAAAGTGCCTCAGAGTCCTCCTTTACACCCCAGGGACAGGAAGTCAAGCATTTAATCACTAACTCCCTGTCATCACAGCAAGGGCCTCCCAGGGACAGCACCCTTAGCAGGTCGGCCTGCCCTGTGGGCGTGAGCAGACACCTTCCCTACAAACAGCATTAGTGAGCAGAGCCATTTAGAAAACTGTAACAATTTGATAGAATAATTTTATGACTGTAGAGTATTATGACAAAAATTTGGGGTCTGTGCTTTTTATTTATTTTTGCTTCGTTTTCCTAGAAACTTATTATTACAGTAGTTTGCAACAGCATGAGGCTATGACAGAACCACTAATTTAAGAAGCATTGGTCTAAGGTACCAAGACCCCAAGCAAATCATCAAATAGAAAAATAGACATAAGAAAATATGATGTGTGCTATGAAGAAAATGAGTAGCCATTGACCCTGTTTGAACAGGGGATCAGAAATGGCCTCTCAGAAGAGGCAGTGTGCAAGTTAAGAATGCACAGATGAGGAGTCAGCTATGTGGATATGGGGGAGATACTCTAGGCAGAGGGGATAGCTCAGGCAAAGGCCGAGCAATTGGAAGGACCCTAACGAAGGGTCTGAGAAGCTGGAGCAGAAAGAGAGAAGTTAGACATTTCACTGACTTAAACCAAAGAGGAGACTGGATGGCTTAAGTAGAGGAATATTCAGAAATGAGCTTCAGGGATGATTTGATCCAGAGGTTCAGAATTATCCTGGAGGCTCTGCCTTCTTCCATCATGCTGGTTCTGCCTTCAGACTGGCTTCTCCAGCAGTGGTAATGTGGCTGTGTTAGTTAGCTTTCCATCACTGTGATTGGATATCCAACAATAATAATTTAAAGGAGGAAAGGTTTATTTTGGCTCATGACTTCAGAAGTTGCAGTTCATGGTTGGCTGGCTTCAAGGCAGGACATCATGGTGGAAGGGCTTAGGGGAGTGTAGCTGTTTACCTCATGGCAGCCAGGAATCAAAGAAAGAGGGAAAGAGCCAGTGAGGAAGGAATTGGGACCAGATAAAGACTTCAAAGTCAAGCATCTGTGGTCTGCTCTCTTTTCCTAGGCCACACGCCTGTTTGCATCACTCCGAACAATTCTATCACATTACGATCTCATCAGCCTCATGATTCCATCACTTTCCAAAGCCTGTCAGCATCCAAGTCTTTAGCATATGACTTTTGAGGGTCATTTCAAATCCAAACCATAAAAGCTGATGTGTTGCCTAACTTTACAGTCTCTCCTAGCCTTGAGAAGAACAGAGGCCACTGACTTCCAAGAATGGTCTCAGAATGAGCGACCATGTAGGTCATGTGCCCATTCTTGACCAATCCCTGCAGCTCAGGTAGCACCAGACATTGACTGGTGTAGTCTTGTGGCACTGAACCAATCCCTTTGGTAGAATGACTGGGATTGGATTGTGACAATGAAGTACAGAACACTTTGATGTCCACAGCTGGGGAGTGAAGTGCTAGCCTTTGGCTCTGGCTCCAAGACTTCTCTGCATCTCATACCTTCCCCTCTAGTTGACTCGCTGTTCCCAAATAGCAATATGGTTTGAAGTGGCCAAGGGTTGGTGCTCTGCCTTTTGTGTAAAGCACAGTTCAGCATCTGTCCTGCAGAGGAAGGCATCTCCTCCCTCAAGGAGCTCTCTGAGGATGGTAGGAGGTATCAAGACAGTGCTCACTGCTGCTGGCACAAAGCCTAGGCAATCTCTCCTGGTCCTCAGTTTCTCCTGTCCTCCTTCATTGCACAGGGAGAGCCAGGTGGCCCTCACCCTTTCTATGGTAGCTGCTAGGTGCTCAAACTTTCCCCAACCATCATCTTCTGGAATACTTTCCCCCTCCTCTCTGGCACTGTTGCTTCTTTTTGTTGTTTGACTTTAATGGCTTGTAATGCTTGGGCTGTAAGAATGATTCCAAATTATTTTTGGAAACTGGAAGAAATCATCTTCCTCACAAAGTCACAAATCCTGGCTCTGGATGGCGACACTCCACCCCACCTGTTTCCTACTGACTTGCTAGAGGACTCTGCCATTTTTTCCGAGCAAGCCCAGGAGCCTGTGCTGACTGTTGTGAGCATGAGCAAATGGCCTAGCCCAGGTTTTCAGGAGCTAGGCTTCAATGCAGTCCTCTACCCTGGACTCTGCAGCCCTCTGCCATCACCACTGCTTTTGCGGGTTTGGGATCCTCAACTGAAAACGAGGATGTGTGAGGTACTCCTGGTCAGGCCTCTGGGTCCTGCCTACATGGGGGCAGCCCAACAGAAAAAGGGCAGCTGCTTCCACAGCTGTCTACTCTGTCTGTCATAGTCAGGCTGGTCCAGCTGCCTTCCTGAGCCAAGAAGACCATCCGTTTCTCCTCAGTGCCAAATTGCCTCAGCCGAGACAGAGAGCTCAGGAGTCGGAAGCATGCTGGCTCCTTTCGGTAGCACCTGTATGTCCTTTAACAAGCTCTAGGCCTTTCTGTGGCATGATCTCCACACTGTAAGGTCCCAACCTGGGTTGCCTGCCTGGACTGGGTTTTGTAAGCAGGGTCCTCTGTCTTCGCTGGGGTTGGCTACCCTTCCTCTGCCCAGTGGTGCAGGGGCCCTGGAAAAGAGAGAGAAAGAAAGAAAGAAAGAAAGAAGAAAGAAAGGAAAGAATGCATGCTGTAATGCAGTAATGAGATATCCTCACTTTTCAGCTCTAGTAACTGCCCCACTGGCCAGGCCCAAGTTCCTCAGTCAGGCTCCAGGCCTGTGGGAACTGCACGACCTGCCTTGGCCCCAGAACACCACCACTGTCTGCATCTGGGCTCCCTATTGGTGTTGTTGAGGACCCCTCCGGGGCCCCAGGGACCCCCAGGCAGCTGGATCTCCAGACCAAGGCCCACGTTCTCTGTACGCTATGATGGGGTGTCTGTCTTGCCATTGTCACTGTCGCATGCATGCAGCAGGCGCTCAATGAATGCTTCCTGAATATGCCAAATGAACAGAGGTGCTGGGCATCCAGAGACCCATCCATTCTGGGTAGAAGAAGGGCTGGGAGGGGCAGGAGTCTGGGGAATAGGAATCTTAAGATGGGGTTTCTCATGTCCTTTGATGTGCAGAGGAGGCAGGTGCCCCCTTTCATTTCTGGGCTGCTGAGAACAGGGGTTGGGGTACCCCCACCTTCAGTTTCCTTGGGAACAGACTCTGAGGAGTGGCGGGGATGTTTAATTAATTGCAATTACAATCTTCAAAGGAAGCCTAGAGTTGAAAGTTGTTCCTAATTACTGTGTGATGATGTCGACTGGCTCCCCAAATTGATTGTGTTAGACTTTCCGATGCAGGATTAATTGAGCTGCAGAGAGGACCCACTTACATCCCTCCCCTTAAGATGCAGTCCATGTTTGGCCTTGGCAAAAGTGAGCTGGTTGAAGCGGCAGTGGGTGTGGGGGTGGAGTGGAGGGGGCACCGCTGCCTGGTTGGAGACCTCACTGCCAAGGTTGAGGCTGAGGGTGTTGGATCTGGGAGCCAGATGGGCACCATTGAATCAATAGTACAGTTTACCAAAGGTTCTGCTCTGGCCTCTGGTACTTCTGGAGTGGGGGTGCTCCCCTGTCTCCTGTGTTTGGATGGGGTCAGCAGGTGATGACAGCTGTCCAGTGAGACATGGGTGTGATGACACCTGTCTTTTCTGAGCCAGAGCATTATGGCCGTGAGAACCCACATGGAGCTCCCTGTCCATCTGCCACAGCCATGGTCAGTGCCTGAGGAGGGAGCTCCTCTACCCCGCTCCTGGGGTCGGCTAGGGTGGGGCCCACAGTGATGCCCCTGAGGCTCTAAGGGTCCTTTCTTCACAGCATAACCCGACTGGGGGCAGATGAGACCTGGGAAGGCGAGAGGGAGAGGGCATGTGCTGACCTGCTGCAGCTGTGGGTGTGCGTCTTTGGCTGAGTTACTTCTTTTCCTGTGCCTCAGTTTCCTCATCTGTGAGCCTGTGGGTCCGGGATGTGTGAGCATGTGGCACACCTGGACTGTGAGCGGGTGTGGTTCCTGTCCTCCTATCCCTGTGCCCAGTCCTCCTTCTGCAGATCATTTCCAAGGATTCAGCAGGGAGCCTGGGCCCCTGGAGACAGCTGTAGCCTACAGAGAACGTGGGCCTTGGTCTGGAGATCCAGCTGCCTGGGGGTCCCTGGGGCCCCGGAGGGGTCCTCAGCAACACCAATAGGGAGCCCAGATGCAGACAGTGGTGGTGTTCTGGGGCCAAGGCAGGTCATGCAGTTCCCACAGGCCTAGAGCCTGACTGAGGAACTTGGGCCTGGCCAGTGGGGCAGTGGCTAGAGCTGAGAAGTGAGGATATCTCGTTACTGCATTACAGCATGCATTCTTTTTTCTTTCTTTCTCTTTCTTTCTCTTTCTTTCTTTCTTTCTTTCTTTCTTTCTTTCTTTCTTTCTTTCTTTCTTTCTTTCTTCCTTTTTTCAACAAGCACTCTTGAGGTAGATCCCACTGCCAACCCCCATTCTCTCACACTCCAGCCCTTCCCCCTTATTCTGGGAACTTTTGGCCCTCAGGGAGCTAAAGAAAGCTTCTTTCTATGCATGAAGCACAGATACATATCATCTTTGGTATTAAAATTCCATGGGCACAAGTTAGGATAAAAAGGTTTTAGACTCCGTAGGCCCTGGGGAAAGCCACTTATTTAGGGGAATGCTTTTGCTGCTGTGTGGGTATGGGGGCTGAGGTGAAAGGTGTTTGGGGCTGTTTTGGTTATCCAAGTGATCCTATGGGGTGGTACCTGGGTGCCAAAGATAGTGCAGAAGGGACTCAACTCAGAGATCTTTTGGGAGGCGGAGCCAATGGGGTTATGTGAATGTTAGATGTGGACTCACATGAACGCAGGAGTCAAAGATGCTAAAGTTGGCACTGGCTGTGGAGGCTGGCATTGCCATGGCCTGAGATGGGGCCTGGGAGAGCTGGTCTAGGGAGGCTGAGGGACCTTCCCATAGGGCACACTGAGGATACAGGCTCAGCAAGGAAGCAGGACCTGTATGCTGGTACCAAGGTACTGCAGTGACTGCAAGAGAAGTGCCTTTGGGGCTGTTGGTCTTGGCAGGCCTCAGGCTGTTCATCTATGAAGTGGGCCTGCAGATGCTTGCTGGAGTGGCTCTCCTCTTCTGGTGGGGTTGTCCCTGGCAGTGGCTGCTGAGCCTGTTCCCAGCCTGAGTGGCTGGGTTGTTGCTGTTGCAATGAGTGCTCCCTTGGCCCTTTAATTACTGAGCACTAACGAGCCCTGAAATTGAATTAAGAAGAAGAGCTGACAACCCAGTATCCTGTCTTTTTCTTGAAGCTCAGAGAGGGTCAGGAGTCTAGAGGACAGATGAGTGCCCAGGAGGGGTGGTTATGACAGCTGGGGTAGGGGCATGGGGACTTATAGAGTATTTGGTGTTTAGGTGAACCCTGGGTCTCCCCAGGACCCCAGGAGAGAGGGGAGAATGGCTCAATCCCAGAGTAGTAATGGGGGACCTGTGTGTATGAGAAGGCCACAGCTCCAGGCCAGGTGGGTCCTGATCTTCCCTCATTTCCCGTTGTGGAAACAGAGGCACGCAGCAATGACAGGCAGTTCCTGGTTCTAGAATCTAGGTGCCTGATGACTACTCTGTGCCCTGGCCAAAATTTGAGTCCCTGTTCCCTATCTGTGAAGTGGAGTAACAGGTGTCTGTGAAGGGGAGTCACAGGACACAGTGTGGATGAAGGGATGCACATTGTCCGCGCTAAGCCCAGCGCCAGGCTAAGCCCTCAGAGCTCACCAGGCCTCCTCGTCTGTGGAGGGCTCACCCAGGCCACGTGCTCATGCCGATGTCTAGGATTTGTGGAGAGCAGCTGGAGGCCTCGGCCCTGTGATCCAGGCCTGCCGTTGTTCACAGCAGCACATGCCATTTGCCCAGGCCCAGAGCGTTGGAAAAAGCCCCAGGGAACCCCCTCCCCACTCCTGAGACACCGTGGCTCATTCTTCCCAAGTCGCGAATGTGTGAATATTTCCCGCCCCTCCTGTATGGCTTCCTCCGCTTCTGCAGCCGACTTCTACATTAATCATGGCTAATTGCTAGCGGGAGTCGTTTATGTCAAGAGCCATTATTCCTGGGAATAAAGAGAAATAAAAGATGGTTCCTTCCAGGAAGCCTGGAGTGGCCTGAGGAGGAACAATGCCAGACCCCAACAGGTCCCCAGGCTGGCCCATTTCCAGAGGCTCCAAAATGCATGTGACAAATTTGAGGCCCCTGGCCTTTGCTGAATATTCAGGGAAATGAGCACATCTATCATGTTCTCAAGTTTTTCTAAAGTTGTTGCAAGTTTCCTTGAAACCATGAAGGTTTTGTTCTTCTTTCCTTTTTTTGGCAACAACAGCTGGGAATAAGTTGACACTTTCTGAACACTGCCACTTACCGCTGGGGAGGGGTGTAGAAAAGGGAGCCCACGCATTCTGAGCCTGCAGTCCCAGACCTGAGCTTCAAGCCAGGATGAGAGCTGGCTTCAGAAGATCTACAGCTGGGCCAACAGGGCCCTGGTTTACTAGGGGGTTCAGTGGGGAGAGCAGAACAGCTCAGGAGGCCTGGGGCTAGGTTTAGCTGTGAATGTTATCTTGTGAATTCTGGGGGTGCCTCCCCTCACAGGACCCAGATGGTGGATGGGTGAGGAAGAGAAGAGTTTCTGCATGTTGTGCATTTTTAACACTTTCTTTATGTTTTCATGTTTATCTGAGTGTGTTTTAAATTAGTATTTTAACTTGAATTTTGGCTGTTTTCTTACACTCAGTGTCTCATGCCTAATACCTCCTAATACCGACTAAAGTCACGCACATGAGGAAAGCAAGGCACCAGAGGAGTGGAAGTGTGACACTCCAAGCCCTCTGCATGCGTACTTTGCTGTGTCATTCACATGTGTTACTGTGTGTGTATAGTTTGCTTGTATTGTGCACACTCACGGGTACTTATGTGTACTGCTTCCGTGCGTGAGCCATGCTTCTGTGTGTATATGCATGGTCTGTGGATATCTGTGCTCACTGTGATTCTGGCATATAATAATATAAAAGTCTTGCAGTTCTGGAAGGCCAAGGCCTGCCTTCTACCTGCTCTGCCTCAGCAGCTCTTTGTAGCTTCTTCCCTATTTTACTGAGGAAGAAACTCAGGATGTGGGGGGAGTTGGAGTTCTTTCTAGAAGTCTCTGAATTGAGCACTAACCCATGTGGAAGTGGGCTGGCTTTTCTGGCTTTCAGTCCTGATATACGTCCACAGGACCCAAGGTCACATGGAGACATAGGTGTGGCTGTGCTGTGGTCCTAGGCAGCAGGCAGGATATCCTGCTGAAGATGTCCCCTGCCTCCCTGCCCTTCATACCTGGTGGGTCTGCCTGAAATTTTACCTCCGCTGCTGTGGTCAAGCCTCCCCCTAAAGTGCCCTACTGGGCATGCTGTCAGAGCCCATGACAGAGCTCAAAGACCATTGTGGGGTAATCCTGCCTGGAGGACTCCTGCTGCTCTCACAGGGAATCGCCCTCTGTGCAACTGAACCAACCCAGTTCTTCTGGCTCCTGTTCCCTCCTCCCAAACCTCTCTTTCCCTTCCCTCACCTTTCTGAGGTTAGTCTCCTGTCCACTGTCTTCACAAGCACACCTCCTCCAGGAAGCCCCCACCTTCACACCCACATCCAGATTCAGGATCCCCAAACCTGTCCCCTGCTATTGTCATTCTCCGTTTTTTCCTGTGGGACTGAATTGCTCAGGACCGGAAGCAGAACACTTTCTGAGATCAAAGCAAAATTGGGCAGTGGACTTCACAACACAGGCTGCATTGGCTCCCAGCCTTCCAGCCCCAGCGCTGATTTCCACACTGTCACTGGTCAGGTGGCAGACAGGTATCACTCTGCCTACTCTTACTGTTCACTGGGCATAGGCTTCCTCCAGGGATGTGTGCAGAAGGAGCCTGGAGTGAGTTGTCAGTGCAACCGGAGGCCTGTGCTGATTGATCAGTGTGATGCCTGCCACGGGCGTGGGTGGGGTGCTGGCTGCCGGTCCTGCATTCCACTGAGGCCAGCCAGCTCTCGGCTATCTCATAGCCTGTAAAAAGCATGAGTGGGTCCCTCCTATGTCAGTGTGTCTGTCCTGCCATGGGACTAGGCGTGGGATGCCTGCCCAGTGACTAAGGAGGGCCAGGGGTGGGCAGATGGGGGAAAAGAAACAGGAAGGAGAACTGGGGACAGAAGAGAGACCTAGAGGATCCTTTCTCACTCACATGACTCTAGCCTGTGCCCTGTCCTCTAGCTCAGTGACCAGTGTGGGGGCAGAGCTGCCTGGGTGCAAACCTTCCTGTTGTGCCCCTAGGGCACAGCCTGGTCTCCAGGGTTCCCGACAGTTCCATCTTAGAGTACTGTGTTTGGACCTTGTGGTGTTCATGGCATAGTTTCAAGATGCCTTCCATGCATCTCCATGTTCCTTTTCAACCTTTTGATTCCTGCCCAAGCCTACTAGGGTTGGGGTTGCTTTGATGAATCCCCTGAGTGAGGAAGACAGTATTGGGCTAGCCTCTCCCTTCCCTGACCCAGCTCCAGCTGCATCCACTGCTAAAGCCGCCCTGCTCTTCCTCCTCCCGTCTCTGTGCTCCCAGTGCTCAAGAGCCCCTCTTTCCCCATCAGAGAGACTCAGGTTCAAACTAGGCATCTCCTTAGCTGATTAATCTGGGCAAAAGCCTCCCAACACTGAGCCTCCATGTCCTCATCTGCAGAATGGAGGTGGTATGAGGATGACATGGGGTGAGCTGACTAAGAAAGCAGACTACAATTCCAGAACCCTTGGAGAGCTGGGCGGGAAAGCCAGCCTGCCACTGCTTTGGGAATCTCCAGGTCTCCAGGCATGCTGGGCCACCTCCGCCACACTTCAGAGTCTCAGTGAAGGACCAGATGGTGTTTTGAGCATTTTAATAAGAGCTATTTGCAGTGTTGCTGCCATAAAAAAAATTCCTGCTTAATGAGCAAATGCACTTTGGTAGCGAGTTAAAGGCGCTCGGATGTTTTAAATATTATGTACGTCGTGTTCATGTTAACAAACCTGATTTTTAATTACACCTTCCCCTGCTGCCTGGCTGGGTTGAGAGTAGGGAAAAGGAGAGAAACAATCAGGCAAAACAAGCATGGTTTGGCGTCAGAAGTGACAGCGGGTGTCTCCGGATCTCCCCTTCACATCACTGCCTTGTGGCGCACACAGACACTGGCGCTTAGCAAGGGAGTGGAACGGTGCCAAACTTGCTAACCCTTATTTCCCAGTCACAGGCTGGGAACACTGGGTCAAATCCTGGTTGTGTACTGAGTTCTTAGCCCTTCTCATAGTGTGAGCCCTGATCCAAGTCACATCCTGAGCAGTGATCTTGTCATAGACTGAGCCATGATTTCAGCTATTGATTGAGACCCGGTCTTGGACACTAATTGAGCTTTGATCCTGGTTATGAACTTAACCCAATTCTTGGTCATGATCCGAGTCTGATCCTGTTTATAGTCTAAGCCCCCGGGTATTCACTGATGATCTCAGCTCCCTCTGATGGTGCCTCTAAAACAGCTGTCCCCAACCTTTTTGGCAACAGGGACCCATTTCACGGAGGACAATTTTTCCATGGACCGTGCAGGGTGTCAACAGTTGTTTCAGAATGACATTACATTTATTGTACACTTTATTTCTACTGCTATTGCATTGTAACATAATGAAATAGTTATACAACTCAGCATAATGCAGAATCAGTAGGAGCCTTGAAATTATTTTCTTGAAACTAGACAATCTCATCTGGGGGGTGATGGGAGACGAAATACACCCAAAGTGTACTGCTCATGTCTACTTTGTAACTTTGTTTTTGTTTCTGTTACTGCAAGATAACCCCTACTTCACAAGTACAGGATGTTGGAAATGGAAGAGGTTTTTCAGTGCTTTTGTGCCCATCTCAGTATATTCTGCCTTGACTTTAATCCAGAATGTATGGAGATCTGAAGTTGTTTCCAACATATTTTTAAAGCTTTCATCATTTGAGTTTTTAAGCAATTAGCCCTCGTCTAGTGCAAACAAAGTTGATGCACTTAGTTTATTCACAGATAGATCATAGGTGCATTCCTTCCCAGTTCGGGGGACATTTGTAGTTGGGAAGTAATGCTCGACCCTTCTGAAAACTGAGGTAGTTGATCAAGCGCCAGCTGGAAGAGTGCTCTGGCTGGGTCTTGTAAAAATCTCTGCTAATGATTGAAGCATGTCAAAAATCCTGGTGTTTACTCATCACCCCAATAATTCCAGTTTGGCTTTGAATGCATCCATGTTATCTGCTGACTTGAACACAGTTGTCATTCTCCCCTAAAGTGACAGATTGAGTTCACTGAGCAAGTTAAATATTCCTCACTAGTGAGCAAGTTTTGCAGCTCATTCTGTGTTACTGAAATGTGCTGCCATTGGTGACCATTTTTTCTCTTTTTAATTTTAAAACAAAAGCTTCATTGAACTAAAACGAGCATACTGTACAAGCTACAAACTCAATGTATGATTCAGTAGATTTTAGCATTTGAAAAAGTTGTACGACTCTGACCACAATCAAATTTAGATCACTTTTACTGTCCCAAAGCAAAACACTAGCTACTGGCCATCATCTCCCAAGCCCCTTTCCCTAAATCTGGGCAATGGCTGAACTACCATTTATCCTCATAGATCTTCCTATTCTGGAGATTAATTTTTTTTAAAAATTCAAGATAGACTATACTCATAGTAATAATAAAGACCTTAACAAGTCCAAAGAAATGAAAATCCTGCAAAGTGACTCTCATACCATATTGGAATGAAACTAGAAACAGACAGCAGAAACATATTTAGAATTCAATAAGTTTTTTCATCTTTTTTCCTATTATCTGTCTTTTATTTCATACTTTATTTTTGTATTAACTTTTTCATATAAGGGAAGCCGTGTGATGTTTGAGCTTGTGTGTCTGACTTACTTCACTTAATATTATGGTCTCAGAGTGTATCCATTTTCCTACCATAGCCTCAGGTTGATCTTTATGGCAGAGTAGTACTTTATTGTAGATAAATACCACATTTTATTTATTCATTCTTTTGTTTATAGGCATATAGGCTATTATCAAGATTTAACTATTATGAATGGTGCTGCTATAAACATGAGTATACATACATCACTGTAGCATAATGTTTTTTACTCTTCTGGGAAGATACCTAGTAGGAGAATAGGTGGGTCAAATGAAATTTCTTTATTTGGTTTTTTGAGGGATCTCCATACTGATTTCCACAGTGCTTGTATTAGGTTACACTCCCACCAACAATGAAGAAGGGTTCATTTCTCACCACAGCCTTACCAGTATTTGTTGTTGGTTTATTTCTTGATGGTAGCCATTCTTTCTGGGGGTGAGATGGGAAACTTGATGTTGTTTTAATGTGCATTTCTGAAATGGCCAGCGATGCTGAATATTTTTTTCATATACTTAATGACCAATTGTATCTCTTCATTTGAGAAGTGTCTATTCATTTCAGATACCTGTTTTTTGGTTGGGTCTTTAAATTTGAGGGAGCCTCTAATTTTTTTGAGTTCTTTATATATTCTAGATGTCAGTCCTTTGAGGAGTAGCTGGCAATTTCTTTTCCCATTCTGTACTTTGTCTCTTCACTTTGTTGGTGGCTTCCATTGCTGTTTGAAAGCTTTTTAATTTAATGTGATTCCATTTGTTGATTCTTGGTACTACAGTATTTCTTGTGCAACTGAGATTTTATTCAGAAAGGTTTTGCTTATACCAATGTCTTTGAGAGTTTTATCTATTTTGTCTTCCAGCAGATTAAATGTTTATGTTTTAATGTTGAAATCTTTGATTCATCTTGGTTTTAGTTCAGTGTATAGTGAAAGATATGGGTCTAAGTTCAGCCTTTGGCATGCAGATAGCTAGTTTTCCCAGCCCCATTTGCTCAAGAGACCATCATTCCTCCAGTGAAAGGATTTGGGTCATTTGTCAAAGATAGCCCAAGTGAGTGTGCCTGGAGTTGTTTCTGTACCTTCTATTCTGTTGCACTGATTCAAAAGTTTTTTTCTAATATGCTGTTTTGATTACTGTAGCTTTGTAGTATAACTTGAGATCTGGGATTATGATGCCCTCTGCCTTGTCTTTACTGGCCAGAATTGCTTTTCCTATTTGGTGATGATTTTACTGAAAGAAATTTCTGGAGCAGCTTTAAAAACTGGAAAACTCTTTAGAAACCACCTCACTTCTGTATATAAGAGAAGATGAATGTGAGTCAGGTATGGTGGTGCACATCTGTAATTCCAGCACTCAAGAGACTGAGGCAGGAGCGCTGCCATGAGTTCAAGGCCAACCTACACTACAAAGTGAGGCTCTGTCTCAAAACAAACAAACAAAATGAAATGAAACAAAAAACCAAAAACAAACCAGGGAGGAGAGAGAGAGAGAGAGACAGAGAGAGAGACACACACACACAGAGAGAGAGAGAGAAAGAGAGAGAGAGAGAGAGAGAGAATGTATGTGCTCTGCGTTCTTCATGTCACAGAGCTGTGTGAACAGTCGTGAGTCAAGACCACATACTCTAATGTAGCTGACAATTTTAATGGCAATCTGAAAAACATGTTAAGTTCAGGTGACATTTTTCAGCTAACCAGGGTTTCTTTACAGATTGTATAGCATATAGAGTCACATTCAGAAGTGATTTCTTTGACCCTAGTAGTGAAACCAGAAAGCTGTCATGTCATGGCACCTGCTCTGTCTAGGCATATATAACACAAAATGACCAGTTCAGTTTTCTTGAGAGGTAATCCTTCAAAAACTGAATAGTTTTGCAGCTGTGGTTGGCAACAGAAGTAAGTATACATGCACATCCTCCTGAAACATATATTACACAAAAAAGCATTGTTGTCTTGCTGTCAAAATTAGCAGACTTGTTAACCTGGATTGCATGCTATAGTTAACTCATTAATCCTTTCTAATGATTGTACCTCAATATCTTCTTCTAGTTCACTGATTCATTTAGTTATGATGCTAGCCAAAAGAAGAACTGTAGTGTCTCCTAAAAATTCATGTCAAAGGACCTTAGCAGCCAGCAGGATTAACTCTTTACCATAGAAAAGCAGTTCTTTAACATAGCAGTTAGCCACTAAGAATGATGTTCTTAGTGCAGACATATTTGATGAAGTGCTGCCCTTCAATAATTGTTTCTGTTCTCTGTGTTCACATTTTAAAAAATACTCTAAAGGTTTGTCTTTCAATGCAGGGTGCTTGGTCTCCATGTGGTAAAGCAGTTTTGAAGATCTCATGGTTTTGTTGGATGACTGGTCCCCACATGTTAAATAAAGTGGGCTCGAAAGTGTGAATCACTTGTTGCAATGAACTCATAATTTAATTAGGACTTTTGGTATTTCTTTTAAATACAGCTTTCTTTTGTTGGCAGCCATAGAATCTCCTGCTCTCTGATGATTGGTGTTTCACCTTTTTCAAAGAGAATCTCCAGTGCCGTTTGATATTTTTACCCATTTTGGTGAGGTTTAGCTTGTGGGCTTAACAAAATAGCGACTGAAAAAAGTGCACAGTGTGGGAAAGAGGCATGAATGGAATAGTAAATAAGATAATGGACTACTATATGTGGACTAAATACAAGTATCAGATTTTGATTTATAGCCTGCCATTAGATGCAGCTGCAGAGTTGAAGTGTATCAACTCACCTGCCAATCTAAAGCCTGCAACCAGATGCACCTTAATTATTACTTGCCACTCACTGATAGGACTTTGATATGAGTATGCAAGGAATTGATTTATTATGGTTTCTATGCAGTCAAATATCTCTGCTAATGTTAATCTGTATCTGCAGTTGCTCCCCAGTGCTAGCATCACCAACTCAGCTCCATCTCAGATCACTAGGCATTAGATTCTCTCAAGGAGTCTTCAGTCTAGATCCCTCATGTGTGCAGTGCACAATAGCATTTGTCCTCCTAGAGAAACTAATGACAGCCTTGATTTGACAGGAGATGGGGATGAGGTGTAATGTGAGTGATGGGAACGGCTTGTAAATACAGATGAAACTTCACTTGCTTGCCCACTGCTCGCCTCCTGTCTTGTGGCTCAATTCTTAACAGGCCATAAACTGGTATCAGTTCATGTCTGGGGGAAAGTTGGGGAGACTGCCCCAAAGGGAGACAAACATGGTGGGTCTAAACATTCAGGGAAGATTTTGTGAACCCTGAAATAGGATGTAGGCCTCAGAAAAATGGTTTTGGGCTGGGCTTCTTTGCATATGGCTGAGACATGATTCTTGGCTTCCCTGTCCCCACATGTGATGTGGAGATGTTCCCACATTTAATCCACAATGTTCCATCTTGTTGGAGCACTGGGAAGGGGAGGGTGTGATCATCATCTGTCTCTTCTAGTTTCTGATCCCCTAACTCCTGGCAGGCACTGTTGGCTCTCTCCATTTCATGAACACATTGGTGGCTCTGGGAGGTGAGTAACATGGTCAGGGCCACTCAGCTTGTGTGCAGAGACTGTCTGGTCCCAAGGTTGCAGACAGACAGATGGTAGAACATCCAGGCCTTCCGTGGACTCCTGTAGGGTGTGACGGTGTTGGGGAGGGGCAGCCCTCCTTGTGTACAGAGGAGGTGATGGAGCCATGTCCTGCCTCCACCATGGCCCATCCCATCGCATCACTGCAAAAGTTGCCCATTCCCTGTCATTTTAGGGAGAAAGAGAAAGCTGTGTGCCATGAGGGAGCTGACACATGGGCCAGCCAGCTCTCTCTCTTCTCTGTGTACATTGTCTCCATTCTCTTCTCTGTAGTTAGGCCTCCTCCAGGCAGCAGTAGCTCAGCTACCTGCAGCTCCCTCAGCAGAAAAGGCTGAGGATTTCCCAGAGATCAGTTCAAAAGACTGCCAGGGAAGGGCCCTGATAGGTCCACACGGCTCATGTGATCGCAGCCTGTACAAAGTAGCGGCTGTTGGGCCAATAGGCTGCTGTGATCAGCAGCTCACTGGGGTCTGGTGCCTGGGTGATGCCTTACCTAGCAAGTCAGTTCCCTGGGACAGGGACACATTGTCCAGGAGGCACAGAAATGACATCCATTTTGTTATCAGGAGGACCACATTACTGCCAGTGATAATGTCACAGCTGCGGGCATTGGTGGATGGTCTTTATTGTTTTAATCTGTCACTTTCATTTTGTGGCAATAATGAAAATACTGAGTTCATGAAAACACCATGCAAATTGTGTATTTTAGTGTCATATTTATGAGTTTTTGCCCAAAGATGAGCTGCAGTAATTGATGCAATTGACTCTAATAAGTCCCTTATTTACATTTATCAAAAGTGACTCTAATATTCAAGTGGGGACCCCAGAGAGCCCAGGATAACATGGGTCCTCCAGTGCCCACTTAGAATATTCAGAGTTGACCCCCAGGTAGTTGCCCCACTTGACCCAGTTTCCTGCACGCTGACCTGCCTGGGGTGCTCCTAAATTCATAGCCCAAATATGCTGTCAGTGGATGAAGTTGCTGTGATCCTTTATTGTTCAAGAAGCTTCAGGGGCTCCCGAGGCCCAGAGGAAAAAGCCAACATTGCCAAACTGGGGTCCTGAGGTCCCCCAAGCCTCCACTATACCCTTGTATGTCTGTTCTTCCTCCAGGAAGGCTTGCTTCTGTTTGGGTGGTTGGCATCTGCTGACCCATCCATGTCTGTCAAAGCAGTACATGAGCTAATGTCTGGTCCTGGGCCCTCCTCCTGTCATGCTAGTTGTTAGATTCTGGCCTGAGGATTCTAAGGGCTGTGGCAGTCCCACAGCTCATCCTCTTCCCCTTGCCAAGCCTCCTCCATCCCTCGGGATGGTTTGTGCTGTTCCAGTGCATTTCTTCTCTCCTTCCAGATGCTCACCATGCTGTTACCACAGCCAGGACACTCTTCCTTCTTGTGTTCAGCTGGTAACACATGTTGTTTCCTCTGATGGTCTGCTCCATGTCTGTCCCCCACCAGGCTATGTGTACTAGGGGCACAGCTGATCTCTTTCCACTTAGTGTCTGCAGGAATAGAGGTATCAACCCAATGCCAGTTCCTTGAGATGACAACCACATGCCCCGCATTTGCATGGGCCAGGTGCCTTTCAACTCTCTACCCATCATCTGATGATTCCTACAACATGGACTTTTAAGTGGAGGAATGAATAAACCAAGGCAGGACAGCATGCTAAATTCATGGGGTAGCAAGAATGGTTGGACAGGGTGAACCATCTGCCCCTCCCTTCATGAATCAACCTCAGTCAGCAGAAGAGCAGGGCTGAGTCCTTCTCAAGGTGAGACGGCCTTGGGCTGAGTCATGCAAGGAGCAAGGAACCAATGGTCCTGGGCATGATGCAGAAAACCTGGCTCCATGGCCAGGGCTTAGGTGTTTCAGTGCACCTGATGTAGCCAGACGATTAGGAAATATTCCTAACCAGATGGAGGTGGGATGGGCCCAGAAAAATGTCAGGCCTTGGACCAGGAAACTGGGCCCAGTGCCTTGACTTCTTGTGACACTTAGCACTTGCCTTGAAGAGCATCTGATACGCCTAGAGCTTTTCCTTTTGGGGCCAGAGTATCGCCTGTTAGAGGGAAGCCCACTGGCTCCTGAGGCCTTCCTCTAGGATGCAGCCTGGCCAAGGGAAGGAGCTTTGGATCCAAGCCCTGTCCTAGTGTAATGTCTTGTGTCTAAGTGTCCCCTCAAAGCCTCAGATAGTCATGCCTGGAGGCTTTTTCAGAGGTGGTTGTATCTAGAGTGTGTGATGCTGGGATTAAGGGCGTGTGATTACTAAATCAGTCCACTGATAGGTTTGGCATAGTTCTGGATAAGACTAAGGGCTCCCACATGGGCTGGATAAAATACAGGGACAGAAAGAGGGTTGGTGTGCTCCTGTGGACAGCTCGCTTTTGGTGTCTTCTGTTTGCCATGAACTGTTCCTCCTCTGGGATTCTCATCTGCCATGGCCACCTTCCTTGGAGCCAGCCCATTAAGGACTGAAACTTTTACAAACTTTTCTTCCTTTGACTTTTGGCATCAGGTATTTTGTCTCAGCAATGAGAAAAGTAACAAAGACACCTGGTGTTGAAGATAGTGGATTTGGAGTAGATTGGTTTTCATCCGTAATCTAACTTCCTGCTGGCAGTGAGAGCTGGGAAGTCACAGAACACTCCTTCCCCAGTATATCATGAATGTGACAGGGAAAGTGAGCAAGCCGGTCTTCAGTCCTGCTGGTATGCTTGGCCCCTGCTCCAGACTAGGCCGAGTGTGGTGACATAAATCCCAGCCCTGGGAGGCCAAGGCAGGAGGATTGAAACTTTGAGCCTAGCTTGTGCAACTGTCTCAAAACAACAAAAACAATCGCCCCAAAAAAAATCCATGAGGGAGGGGCTCAGCAGTTACTGTCCACCAACCAAACATCACTTTCATTCATTCAGGACTGTATTTGAAGAGGCAGGAAAAATACTTTTCATTAAGTCTTGACCTTGGTTAGGTGTCTGTTTGAGTGTTCAGTGTGAGGAGATTTCTGCCTCCAGTGACTTTACTCTGTAGGGCTGGGGCGCTTCCCTCCAGACCCCAGCAGGTGGAGGACCTCCAACCGAGTCCCTTGGAGCGCTGAGGTGTCCTGCTGCATGCCACAAGGACAGGGACCTGAGAGAGCTTCTGACTATTGTTCCAGTTACAAGCTCAACTGGTGACCTTTCTAAGGGTGGACTGCCCAGGGTTTGCTATTATTGCAGGGAAGAAAAGTCTTTCTGTCGACCTGTTGAAACAGGCCTTGCCTGTCTATTCTTGGAGTGGGGTGGGGAGCTATGGTTCAGGGGAGAGTGACTGTCCAGGGTCACACAGCAAGCAAGGTTCCAGTCAGGCCATCCCTCCTGGTTGCCTGAAGTCCTTACCTCTATCCCTCCCTGGACCCCGCCTACCCACCTGGAGCTCCTCCCTACAGAGCGTCTTCTGATGAACCCCATCCGGAGCTGGTGTCCTCGTTGTTGTCATGGGAACTGCTTTCTCCTGGTCCAGGCTGCTGAAGGGATGGTGAGCTGGATTAGGGGAGGAGGGGCTGGAGCTGGGTGGGCAGGGTAACAGGGGCCGGTCATTTCTGTCTCTGGAGGGGCAGGCAGCGGGTACTCAGGAGCATCTCTCCATGGTGCCAGGCAGGACAGGGAACTGCAGGATTGACCTGGTTGCAGCTGGTCGGCTCAAGGAAGCGGGGGTGGCCAGGGGTCAGGGCAGGCACCACCACTGGCCTGTAGATGCAAACACCCTTCTTTTCCTGAGGGAAGAGCTCAGCAATTACTGTCCACAAGCCTGTCCAGGTGAACTCCTTGCACCCCAGATTTCCTTACATCCATTAGAGTTACTTTTGAGTCCTGTGCACCACACAAGTTTGGCCAAACCAGGAAGATGGGGTACTCTCTGCTGTCCCAAGTGGAGGCCTGAGCCCTGAGCCTAGACTCTTTGGAGGGGCTCCCCTTCCTCCTCCCACAACCCTACCCAGGCTGGGCACATTCAGGGGTTCTGGTGCTGTGGATTTGAGGTCTGCTTCCCAGGACTCTGGGCTCTGAGGTCTCAGTTTTATGAGGTCACTGGCTCCCATTCAGCCTTTCTCTCGACCTACAGAGTGGCCTTGGAACCTTATGGCCCTCTTAGCGAGGCCTCTGAGTTTATCTTCTGAGGACCAAAGGTGGGTTTGGGCCTGAAATTCAAGCTCATCCCTGGAAGGACAGGACAGGCAGGATAGGACAAGGCAGCATGGGGCAGGATGGAACTGGGCAGGATGGGGCAGGACAGATAGGGCTCAACCCTGGGTGCCTGGAGCTGTCAGAACATTCGCCCTCAGATATGAAATATGCTATACAAAAATAGCAGCTGCCACCAGATCTGTCCCTGCTGGAACAAATGTTGCCTTGAGAGAGTTATGGGCAGTCAGTAGCACAAGAAGTAGGGTCACTGCAGGAAGCCCTAAGGTAAGGGCATGAGGCTCCAGGACTCCGTTCCTGGCACCAACAGTGACGAGGGGATGGAACTGTTGCTGTGAGGCACTGCTGCCGCCTGTCTGTCTCTGGTGGCCCTGGGAGGCCTTGCTCTCTGCTGTGCAGCCCCCATCCACAGGTGAGGAAACGTGGGGAAAGAGGTCCAGGCACTGCCTGGTTCCATGAAGAAGGGTCTGGCCAGCCTGATACCAAGGGAGGGCTGCTGCTGGTGTGGGAAGGGCAGACGCAGGCATCATTCGCTCATCAGTGACCTCCTTGGTGCTGAGTTCTCTGCCTTTCACGACTCAGTTTCCTCTCTGTCATGTGGTTGGATTAAATGAACCTGTGGATCTGATGCCCTTGGAACTGGTCTGGTCCACACTGGTGCCCAGGTGGGCTGTTATCTTGATTAGGGTCCAATGTCTCTCCTTGGTTCCTGTGTAGGGCCAGACTCAAGGACCCAGCTAGGGGTGACCCTGCACAGGTCCTCTCTTTAGGACTTCAGGTCCAGTGGTGTGAGGCTGGCTTCCTGGTCTCATCCGGGATGGGCTGGGATGCAGGCTCAGGATCAATGCCTGTGTCTCCTGAACTGAGGCCTGTTCTGGGCTCAGGGGCTCTAGCAGGTTTCGCCCTTCTGTCTCTCAGGTCTCCCTGGGAAATCTTCCCTCCCTGCTACAGCTCCAGTCAGCCTCCTCTTTGGAGCCTTATTAGAGGATTGCATGGGATGAAGCTGTAGGAGGGGTTTCTGCCTGCCTAGAGGAGTGGGGGACCTCAGTGCCTCCTTCTAGGTGCCCGTGGCTAAGCTACCGAGGAGTGGAGAGAAGAGCTTCAGCTAGGAAAGGCTAGACCTGGGCACTGAGTGGTGGCCCTGGAGAAGTCACTTCCTCTTTGATCCTTACCAACTGAGTGGCAGGTCAGAACAGAGGCTGTGAACAGGGAGCTGTCCTCAGGTCCCTCATCACTGCCAGGACCTCCTGGACTCCTCTGTCCTCCTGAACTCCTGCCTCACCTGGCATGCATGCTGGCCGGGGTTCATACCCAGGACTGAGCTGATTCTGGAGGCCCCAAAGTTTCCCTCTCAGCAACCATGGGAGTGTTAGGAGTGACATGATCCCAGACGGGTTATATGGTCTGTGTTCCCAAGGGTTATAAGGGCAACTGGCAGAGTGGGAGTGGTTCCCTGAGCTGGCTGGCCTTGGTGGCACACAGAAGAAGGATTCAGTGTATGTGAGGGCCCTGAGTGACAAAGGTGAGTCTTTGAAGGAACTGGGCTCCTCCTGGGAGTATGAGCGTAAAAAGGTCACATTCATCATCCCCGTGAGCTGTGGACAGCCTTTAGCTGGGCACCTTGTCCCCGTGTTCTGGACAAGAAAGGAGAGGCCCAGAGGGTATGTGATGTCTGCCTGGGTCACCCAGCTCTGGGTGAAACGTAGAGTGGTGATGTGAATGCAGGGTGACCAGACCCCAAACTTATACCCCTCACACACTCATGCACACTTGCACACATGCACACCAAACACACGCAAGTGCATGGACACACATGCAGACTTGATACAATACATGTACACAAAATTAGCACACCCACATGGACGTTTATGTACTGCTCTCACACACTCAGACACGTACACACGCAGCCCAGACCACACACACATACACACACACACACACACACACGCACACATGAGACCCAAACCTGTGGGGCAATGGTGCCCAGCATGCTCTGTCCCTTGCTGACTTCCCTGGGAGGCAATGGCTAGAGTCTCTTTGTGGGCTTGCGTCTCCCTGGGGTCTTTTTTCCTCATCGCACAGCTGGAACATCACATGTCCACTGAAAGGATGGCTGAGCACAGCTGGGGATGGAGCAGAGTGCCCCGCGGCTCAGGCCCTGGTGCCCAGTCCTCCCCTGTCATTTACCCTACTTTCTGCTGGCCCCGTTCCTCTCCTAGGCACAGATGCCCCCATTTAATCTGTCCACAAGGACTTACAGCGAGGACACCCACGTCATTGAGGGCTAGGCAGGCTCATGGCCCTGGAATGGAGCCTGGGCCCATACTGGGACTTACTTTCCTTTGTGGGGCTGTCCCCTTTTTTGTCTGTGAGCTGGGACTGTAAGGCAAATGCCACAAATGGGGCCTGATGGCCATATTCTGCCTTAGTTCCCCGAATACAATCACCTTCTGACTGGCTGGGATAGGACTTCCGCATAGGAATTTTGGGGGGACACAGTTCAGTCCATAAGGCCCTCCTGGTCTTGGTTGGGTAACCCTTTGCTTTCACTGTCCCTGCAAGGGGTGCAGAGGAACAGGAATTCTTTATTGTTTGACTTTTCTCTATGTTGGTCATACCCTGCCTTGTGAAGCCTCCCGTAGTTCTCTTCCTACCTATAGAAGCAAATCGAAACAAATCACACACACTCTACTTGCACACAGACGCTCCCCATCCACCGCTCATACTTGTCACACCCAGTACTCCATGCGCAGTCTCATGTACACACTGTGGCCACATTTGCCCAGAACACAGGTGTGTGCAGACAGAGAAAGTCCAGACCCCACACAATCTGGACCAGGGCCTCTCCAACCCCGAGGGCACCAGGATCTTCCAGTGCTCCATCTGCTGCACCTGGGTGGAGCTGGGTGAAGGTCACTTTCACTGAAGTTGCTGCTGCCCAGGGCTCTCACCCAGTGGCTTCCTTTTACATCAAGTGCATTACAGACAGTGCCTGCCAGTGAGGGCGGGGTGGGGTCCTCCACTGCTGCTCCTCACTGGGCTTCACCTCTGCCCTGGCAGCCCACCAGGATAGCTCAGGCCCAGGTCTTTCACCTGCTACAGAACCCGGGGGGTCCTCCTGTTCCTTTGCTTTTAGTCAGCCAAGTCCGTACTGCCTTGGGATCCCCTTGGGAGGCAGACGCCCCCAGTGTCGTTCTGGAAGCCATTACATTTGGAAGGAACTAAAATTTGTTACTGGACACTGACATGGCTCGCGACTGGAGGCCACACTGCTGAAAATGTAAATTTCTAATTAAAATAGGAATTAATCCTCTACCCAACTATCTGCTATCTCCAGCTGGATGAGCAAAAGTTTTATGCTGCTAATTAATGTTATCACCCGTTAGCTTTATTTACATAAGCAGATATAATTCACTTGGGTTTGCAGGCGCTGATAGGGATACTAAAAAAAAAATTTAAAGTTAAAAAATTAATTACCTTGATCCTTCCTCTTGTATTCTAATCACAGACTTGCAGGGGCCCTTTATGTTGGTCTCCCAAATCCACAGCCTGTGTGTCCCTTGACGAACTGGGCACTCGCTTGGAATGGAGGAAAGTTACTGGAGAGGGTTGTGGAGACCCAAGAAGGGAATAAGCCACTGTGGGCACATGAAAGGCCCTGTGAATGTGATAATTATTTACTGCTTCTGGCGATGGGTGCTTTTGTTGCTCAGTTAGATACTAAACACATGAGCACTAAGATCATGAGAAGTTCCTGGCAGATTAATAAATCAGACCAACTGATCTGGCACTCAACAGGATTGGGAAAGGGTGAATCTGTTTGGGACTTGATGTGCTCAATAGTAACTGCCCTGGAGGGTCTATGCCCAGGGAGGAGCTGCTGAGATAAAAGTCTCATCTGGGCTGGGTCTCTTTCTAGCAGGATTGTGGGTGAGGACCCCAATCAGTCCACTATGAAACAGAGACTCAGGTATTCAAACAAGCTGCCAGTTGCGTGGATCTACTCTTGTTGAGTGCTGAGAGCTGTGTTGGTCTATTTTTCAGTCAACAGATACTTGAAGAGGCTGACCATTTTGTGTTGCCAAAAGATGTAGACAAGGTCCTTGACTATTGGAGGTAGAATTGGGACCCCACAAATGCATACTCAAGTCCTAACCCTGGCACCTGGAGCGTGAGATTATTTTGATATTTGATACTAGGGTGGAGCATTGTGGAATAGAGTGTTCCCTAAATCACTGCGATCAGCACCCTCATTAGAAGGGACACAGACCTAGAGCTAAACAAATGTCATGTGAAGGCAGCGAGGCACAGGGAGAGGCTTGTGAGGAAGGAAGCAGGGATCAGAGTGGTGCACCCCAAACTGAGGCAGCAGAAGCCAGGAGGGTCAGGTGGGTTCTCCCTCTGCTCTGGAGGGAACCAACTCTGCAGCTCCTGGATTTGCCCCAGAGCTCGGGGAAAAGCCATTTCTGTTGCCCAAGTCAGCTATCCTTTGGGATTCTGTTGGGACAGCCTGGGGCATCTGGGCCCTGACCTATGGGACTTCTGTCCAGGGTTGGATATAGGCAGGAGATGCTGAGTAGATCCTCAAAGAGCCATGGGGAATCTCCTGAAGTAGACACTAGGGTGACCTGGATGACACAGGCATGCAGAGTGCTCAGTCATGTTCTCAGGTGCCAGGGCTATGTCATGATTATGTCTTTGTGGGAACATAATTCGACTCACATTGTCAGGGGTCTTGTTCACAACTCTTGGTGGCACACACTGTAGCCAGGTAAGGGCTGTCTTCCAATCACACTGATTAAATACAAAAGCAGCTCCACTGCTCTCATCCCTAGGGCCTCAGAGGAGGCTTCTTGGGGGAGAAGGTGGGTGAAGGTGGAAGTGGTGGCCTGTCCGGTATCCCAGCTGTGGTTCACTCATCCTATGACTTCCCTCAGTGCCACTCTGCACCTTGCCAGCCATCACCTTCTCTTTTGCCATTTATTCTGCCTGATGGGCCTCCCACAATCGCCCCTTGGAGACCAGCCTGCCACAGCCCAAAGTGACCTCCTCGGGGAAGCTGAGTATGGTGCCTGGGAAGGGCCCCATCCAGGGTGTAGCTGTTATTTCTGTGTTTTCTTCTCCTACCAGACTGTATGTTCCTGGACACCTCATTGTCACTGTGATCCCAGCCTGTCACATGTATGTGCACCCTAGCCCCTGGTAATGTTGACCAAACTCGTAGGTGCATGGCCTGGCCCCCTATGGGTGATATGGGGGTATTCAGCACCTGCCCAGCACTGAGCAAAGCCTTTAGGCCTCAGTTTCCACACCTGTGAGATACCATTGCTGCTTGCCTGGGCGCGCCCTTTCCCTTTTTGATCCAAGTTTTTCCATCCCTTGCCAGAAGGAGATGTCCCTTCTGCATACTAGCAGTGAATCTCAACCAACCCCACTGTGGGGTCAGAGGGCTCAGAAGACCCTTGGGTGAGGAGAATAACAACGTTCCCTACAGGGACCAAAGTAAGAATAACTTGGAAGAACTGCCTCCTCCTACCTCGCACAGAGAACAGATGTGCAAATCTGAAAGAATTTCCTCTCAGAGAGATTCTGGTGCTTTCACTTCTTGAATGGAGGAAAGAATGACACTGAGTAGAGTAATTACCAAAATTGAGCTGGAACCTGTCATGAAAAGAGAGATGAGGATCAGACAGGAAGCACCCCCACACCATAGCCTCCTCCTGGCTTTCTGTTCCTCACGGTCCTCACCTTCCTGCCCAGCCCCTGCCCGTGAGCCCCCCACTATGCACTCCACCCACCTCGGTTCCCTCTGTAGTCATGGCCTGGTGGGAACAAATGCCTCCCAGCCTGCTCCTCCTTAGGGGATTCCCCAGGCCCAGAGCCATGCTGTTTTTCTGAAGCTGCACTAGGTTTCCACATGCAGTGTGGAAAGATTGGGTAGTGCGCATGAACCCAGAAAGTAAACACAAGACTCATTTATCAGAGAATTCCCTGCCATCCTTCCTTCTGGTCCTGATGTGGGACTTCATGTTTGCAATACGATCAAGAGCCTACTATGTTCTTTGGTCCCGTCCTGACTCCTGAGGTTACTCTTCTCTGTTTCTCTGTGCAGAGGCAGCTCCCCTGAGTGAGGGGGTCAGGGTGCTGTAGGCCCAGGATTGCTCTGCTCCAAAACCAGGCTCATTTCAGAGCTGAGAAGCAGTTCCATACAGCATGGTCCTATACTGAGAGGTAATGTCCAGGGCAAGTTTTGAGGGGGAATGCATACTTCTGCAGAGCCCCTTTGAGGCCGAAAACCTCAGAGGAAAACCAGGGAACTTGGAAGAAAACTCACTAATGTCAAACAAAGCTGTTTAATATTTCTTTTTAAAACAGAAGTTTTATTGAGATAGTTACATATACAATTCATCACTTTTTCAGTGTACAATTCAGTGCCTTTTAGTGTGCTCACAGTGTCCTGCAGACATCACCATGTTGACTCTAGCACACTTCTGTCACTTCAGAAGAAACCCTTTGTTATTGGGGGTTAGCCCTTGTGTCTGTTCCTTCTCTATCGATACTATCTGAGATAAAATCCTGAGTAGATTTACAGGAACTTCCAAGCACACACTACCCAAGAAATAGATCAGGAGCAGATTTATAGGACCAGCAAAGCAAGGCTTTATGTGAACTGTGAATTTGGCCAACACTGCCAAGTACTAGGTCCATGTGTATGTGGCAGGCTGAGGACACAGTGACAGTGAGCTACCCAGGAACATTCCTGATGGGGGAAGAAAACAGACAAAAGCAACAGCCATGCCTTGGAGGCCTCAAGGGAGCAGTACAGCGTCATCAGTACACCACAGGGAGCCCTACTAGACCAACCATAGAAGTATGAAGGCAGTGCTGCTTCTATAGCAGCTGTAAGCCTGTGACTGATCTGAATTAGGACTTGCTGATTGGTTCCAAGTGTAAACCTATGATTGGCTCAAATTTGGACATGCCAATTGGCCCCAGTATAGGCCTGCGATTGATTCAAGCAGGTGCAGTGTTGCTAGGAGAACTGTGATTCAGTGAAGGATAGGAGAGATGTAAGCTATAGAGTCTCTGTAAAAAAATGACAGGTCCAAAGTGGAGGACTTTTTAGGAGGCCTAGCTGTGTTCATCATGGCTGATGGAAGCTGGGGATGTTAACAGTGGGCCTGAATCCCTCCTGGATCTGCCACATTCTGGAAAGTAACCTCTCTGGTTATTCAGTGTCTGGAGTGGTGTGAAGGAGAGGGTGCTATGTCTGACAGGTGCCTTGTCTGGAGCAGCCTGGAGAGCCGCCACTAAGTAACCCTCAAGGTTGCCAAGGCAAGTTGTACCACTCCATCTTTGGGAGGAAGACTAACTGGGGGTGAAGGGAAGTGTGGGGGAGGGGCATGAGAGCTGTCAACTAAACCACATACCACTCTAGCTCTGTAGAAAAAGATGTGGCCCCCCAAAATAAAAGATCCAATCAAAAATGGGCAACTGTAAGGAACAGACACTTCTCAGAAGATGTACAAAGGGCCAATAAATACATGAAAAAATGTTCAACATCACTGGCCATTCGAGAAATGCAAATTAAAACAGCACTGAGAATCCGTCTTATCCCAGAAAGAGTGGTTATCAAATAACAAATACTAGTGAGGCTGTGGGGGGAAAAGGAATCTTTCTTCACTGTTGGCAGGAATGTAAACAAGTGCAACCACTATGAAAATCTGTATGGAGATTTCTAAAAGACACTAAAGACAGAAATTCCGTTCTACACAGGCAAGTGCTTCTTGTCAGTCTCACATGCGTCACCTGACTCAGTGTCCCGTTCCTCCTCTATGGTCATGTGGCATTGCACCCTGTTACCCCACCCCTTCTCATGTAGTCACCAGTTAGTGGGCAGGTGGGGTGTTTGTAAATGTTGGCTAGTACAAGTAAAGCTGTTATGAACATTGGTGTCCGAGGTTGTGTGTGGACATGCGTTTTCATTTTTCTTAGGTATCTGCCTAGGATTGGGGTTGTTGGGACATGTGGTAGCTTTGTGAGCAGTTTGAAGAGCTGCCACAGCATTTATCTTCCCTGGTCAGTGTGTGAGAGTTTTGATTTCCCCAGCTCCTGCCCTGCACTTGTAGCTATGTCTTCTTGATTCTTGTGGGTATAAGGCAGTATCTCAATGTGTGTGTTTGATGTTTTTTAAGTTAGGCTGGGGGTGTGGCTCAGTGGTATCATAACAGAAAATGATCCCTTAGCCAGTATACTTTGGCTTTTTAGTTGCTCAGGTAACAGTTCCTGTTACAGTTCCTGTTATTACTGTCTCCTAGAAATGGTTGGTCACTGTGATGCATAGCTGGTCACTATGACGCATATTGTAAAAACCAATCAAAGACAGTCAAGTACTCTGCCTCTGTACTTCCCCTTTATAACCAATCCCATAAAAACTTTCCTCCCTGAGCCTTCAGGGCCTGACACTTTGAGGGACAATTGATTTGAAGGACAACTGATTAAATAAATCTGCCTCCAAATCCTGGATGTTGTTTCAGTGTTTCTGTTACCGTAGCAGCAGGAGTACTTGCCTAGCATACTTAAGGCCCTGGGTCCCCTCCTCAGCACTACACATGTAGATACACACACACTCACACACACACACATACACACACATACAAGCATGACAAACATAAAGCAAAGAAGCTATTTTAAAAGTCAGACATCACAAAATATTTGTGACTCCACCTCCTCTCACTGCTCATTTGGGCACTGTGAGGGGCCATGATGTAGAACAGGACTAGGACTCACTTTGGACAGGCTGGCCTCATACAACTAAGGATGAACTGAGGTACTGTGACATTGTCACAATGAGAGTCAGTGCCCAGGGAACTCAGTGTTTGTCAGATGAGTGCATGGTTGTACATGGGAGTGAACCAGTATGTTGACTTCCACCAGGCACGGAGGTTGAGGAGAGACAGGTGCTAAAGCTGGGTGGCAACAGTGCTGACCATGCCTTGCATTGTGAACCTTGAAGTTCAGGTGCAGAACCTGGAGCAGACCTCACAGTGGTTTATTTGGGAGTAGTGAGGTCCTGGGAGCAGTCGAGGGAGATAACACCAAGCCCTTTTCCAAGATACTCCTATGAACTGATTGTCCCTGCTTGAGGTTGGTGCCTAGCACAGTGCCTGTCCTTTAGGATGAGGGCCTCCAGTCCAGCCAGCATGACCTGGGACGGGTCACTGAGGAGTGCTGTGGCTGTGACAGCCCCTGCTGTGATTGTCAGAGTTTACTGAGTCGGGATGTAAAGCACACCTTGCTGCTGGGACACTGGCTGCTCAAGTGAGGTCCTATCCCCTGCTGAGATCATTGCTACTGCTTCCCTAGGAGCCAGGCCTCCTGCTACTTGCTACATACTCTGGCCAGTGGAGCAATTTATAAATGAAGGTTCTGGGCCCTGAGAGGAGCCTTAATGTCACTGCCTCATTTAGTGCCTTTCCTAGCCCCTGAAGTAGGAAATGTAGTCACCCAAGCTGGGTAAAATGTCTAGTGAAGCTGATGCCAGTGGCCTTTGTGTTAACAGCTTCCTTAAATGGCTACAGTTCCCAGAGCAACCCTGGCTAATGCCATAAGCAAATGGGATCTCGTCCTGCAATGACAAAGTGCTGAGTTCTTGTTAGACTGAGGGAGCCTGGATGCTGAAACTTCCCAGGCTTGAGAGCTGGGCTGTACTGTGGCTCTCACCCGTGAGACTGAGCAGAGGTACACAGTGCTCATGGGTAGAGCTGCTGAAAGACCTGGATCTGTGGTTATCCATGTAGATGGCTGATAAGACCTTGGTCTTGCCCCAGCTGCCTCCCCAGTGTGGGCAGGTGCTATCAACAGCAGTTGGCGATGCCTAGGCTCCTCAGGGTGGACCCTCCCAGTCTGACCTGGGGGTCATCTATGCACTGGCTGAGGGTGCTAGAGGAGTGAGGACAAGGATCTTGCCTCTTTCCTGGTGGCCTGTGATCCTTGCTCATAAGTGCCTTGTCCCACCTTCCCCCAGCATGCGCCTTCTTCCATGTCTTTCATGCATGGGGTGTTTTGAAGATCTTTTGGCCCTTCCCCAACCTGCCACTGTGGCCTACACTGTAAGCTTAGAAAATCATTAGGTTGTTTAACAACGGGCCCGAGTTCCCTCCTCCTGAAGTCAATCATCTATTTAATGGTGGAGGAAAAGTAGAAAACAATTCGGGTTTATGATGCATCTGCGACAGTCCCACAGGCCTGCTAAGCCTGCCATCAGGGAGGGAGCGACCAGGCCAGAGTTTGTCACAGCTTTTTATTTCCTTTTTGCTGTGTGAGGATTGAACTTAAGGCCTTCACATTGAGCTGCATTCCCAATCCTTTTTAATTTTTGAGATAGTCTTGCTACACTGCTAGTTTGCCCAGGTGGAGTTCAAGCTCTAGATTCTCTTGTCTCAGCCTCCCAGAGTGTTGGGACTGCGGGTATGTGCCACTGTGCCCAGCTCCTGCCACAGCTTTTTATGGAGGCCTTTGTCCTTCACCCTAGGGCAGACTGTGTCTCTGATTAGGTTGAGGTTGGGCCAGCAAGTGTGTATTCCCAACTGTGGACCACATGCAGGTCCTGCTGCACTCCAGTGAAATCCCGTGTAAGCAGGTGGGAGGGACAGGGAGATAGGATGGTAACATAATAGTTTTGGGGCTCAGTGAAGTAAGCCTGCAGCAGCTGCTCTTGGACATAGTTCTGGGGCTCTGGTGACCACTTCCCTTTTGCAGTTTCTGCCTCATGTCTGAATAAATGGGAGGAGAGAAACCCCTGCCCCAAAGGGAGTGGTGAGTCAAAGTTTGGGAGGCCTATGGTCCAGGCAGTTCAGGTCATAGACCATGCCTTGAGTTGAGGGAAGGTGAGCGGGCCTCCCTTTGTTCCCTTCTGCCAGGGTACCAGCCCCATTAGGAGGCTTCACCTCATGACCTGGTCATCCTGGGGCAGGGGTTTCCATGTGTAAATGTAAAGACTTGTGCCCTTATATGTCCAGTCCTTAGCACAGGTGATGGGAAGCAGTGCTGGGCTCCATGACCACTTGAGCAGTGGACCCTGGGAAGCTGGCAGCTGTGTGTGGCTATTCAGCAAAGTCCTATCCCAGGAAGGTCACAGGGACCCTGGCACATGACTCTGCCTCTCAGAGCCTGGTGGCTACAAGGGAGAAATTATGGTTGGCTGAGGTTGGGAGGACCAAATGATGGCAGTTCAGCACTGTTCATTGACTGTATTTGGTTGGTGCTTGACAGGTGCTTAGATTCAGCACTGTGGTCATCTTTGACGCAGGGGTGCTCCCTGCCCTGGAGTCCCACATTGCCCCTGATCTGAGTGAGATTTAGGGGTACAGAGGGCAGCTGGGAGAGCTTTAGTGCAGGGTGCTACAGGGACAGATGTTGCTGCCTGCCCATGTCACTGCTGGGGGGCTGAGGGGTGCTCCACTTGAGAAAGTGACATTTGGAAGGAGGCAGGCCTGGGGCTCACTTAACATTTGAGTGCCATGGTGAGGGCTCCCCAGGGCCAGCAGCCACATCTGCAGCAACATTAGTGGCTGCAGAAGTTGGCACAGAGTGTGCAGGCAGGATTTAGGGGCTCCAGCGGGCTGTGTAATGCTGAGACTCCATCCTCCCTGCCCCAGCAGAGGGGCCCTGTAAGGATGTGGAGGAGGAAGATAGCATCAGAACTGGGCCCTCTTTTCTACCCCAGCCCTGAACCAAACCTGCTGATCGCATTTGAGTTGGGAATGGATACCCCAATTGCTCTCCTGCCAGCTGTCACCCCAGCTTTCCTATGTGATATCTCAAGTGTCTCACTCCATATGCTGGTGGGCAGCACACCTCCATTCTGGGACACACCAAGGCCACCACTTCAGAATCATAAGGAGTCACAGAGGGTGACTGGGGCTCAGCCTGCCCATCCCTCCAGACTTCTGGGGCCCCATGAGTTCACAGAACTGGCCTCCCCTGTTCCCCAGGTCCATGTGTTGGCTTATCCTTGCTCAGGGGATACACCTCACAGATGCTGCTAGAACTGGAGAAGCTGGCATCTCCCTGCTGGACAGCTTAGGTGGGCAGCCCCATTCACTGCCAGTCACAACATGGTCTAACAGGGTTCTCCAGAGTCCTCTGAGATGGGCCTTATAGATGGTCCTGCCAGCCCTTCTTTGGCAATGTGGGGCTCCTCAAGGTCAAGGGCACAGTCCCAGAAAAGGGGCTGTGGCTCCCATCTGTCCGAGAAGTTGGACTCTGGGTGTGAAAGGAGAAAAGGAGGGGCTGGGGCCATAGAGCTAGGCCACCACCTCTTCTGGCTTCCCTCCTCTTGCTTGGCTACTGCAGAGGGGGTTGAGGTCTGGTGGCAGGCAGAAGGGCTCGGCCTGTGCCTCTGTTTCCATCCAGGTTGTGCCCTGTCTTTCTACTGCTTCCCTGGTTGTTTGGCCTGAAGCAACTCACCCTGGAAAGCTCTGCTTCTATGACTCAGGCTGACTGCTGGTCACTGCTGGGCACTGACCCTTGGCTATAACACACAGGTCACAGAGACAGGAGCTCTAGAAGAGAAGGCTCTGTCCCCCACAGTGAGTTCTCCTGGAGTTACCTGGTGGCAGGCTTCTCATCTCTGCAGCAGGATCAGCTCTCCAATGCCCGGCTGCTGCAGTCAAGAAGCAAGCAGGCACCTTCCTGAGTCCTGCTGTGGGACAGAACATGATAGACCCAGCCCACCCTGCCCATTCTTTGCTTGGGTGCTGGGTGCACTGCCCTCTTGGGACTCTGTGAGCCAGGCTAGCTCCAGGTACCCCAGCAAGAGTCCACAGGAGCCCTCAGTGCTGGGTCAGTCACTGCCAGCTAGGAGCCCAAGCCCAAGTTGCCCTTCATGAGGAAGGAAGGTACAGCTTGTCTGAGAGTGCCTGAGACAGGGGGCAACTTCTAGTGCACCCTGACCTAGGTGCTGAGGTAGGGACACTGGGCCCCACTGAGGTGGGGACACTGACGTGGGGGTGGGGAGGGGTGGACCAGAAGCAGGCACATACATGCTGAGGATGTCTCAGCAGGCAGTGCCAGGAAGGAGGGAAAGGGCGTGGAGAGGATCTGGTGTGGGTGGTCAGTGTCCCTGGGGGGCTGGGGACGCTTCACACCAACTGATCAGGGTCTCTCTGGGGGGCTGTGGTAACTCATACCATGTGGCCAGAGTCTCAGTAAGGGCACTTCTGGTTTCTTCTCCTATCTGAAAGGCTGACATGTAGTAGGTGAGCAGGGCACATTTGTGGTGTGTGCTCCTCCACATGCTGGACATGTCCAGCCCAACGAGTTCCACACGTCTGATCCCCATCTTCCTTCTGCTTGACTCCAGCTCCCTTAGTTCTGCAGACTCCCGTTTTCCTGGGGTCAAAGCCATCTTGCCTACCTTGGTCAGGCTCAGACAGGATTCTAGGGGACCCTGCACCAGCCCGGTTTCTCCCTGTTCCTGTTCCACAGTCTCAGGGCTCTGGGTTCCAGTATCTCCTCCCTTCCTCTCTCCCTGAGCCATTTCCCTTTCTCTGTTTGCCCCTGCTGAGGCCCCTGCTGAGACCCCTGGCCTCAGCTCGTGATTTAAGGACCATACTTTGCTCCCTGTGAACAACAGTTAGGCCCCCTTCCCACCTCTTCCTAGCCTGAAAGCAGATTAAGTGGGTTCCCCTGTGACATTTCCCATGGATTCAGCCACAGACTTAACCTGGTTGCACTTTGGTAGGGACATAGAATTTCTTCATGTGTTTTCTGTGCTCGAGGGTGACCCTGTAGTCACTCAGCACAGATTGACTTCAGGCAGCACAGAACACGTCCACCTTGGGTCCCCACAACTCCATGGCTATTCCTGCAGGCTCTTCCTGCCATCCCCACTGAGCTTGCAACTGCTCTGCCCTGCCCATGGCTCCTGGGAAGTTCCTTAGTGGCAGAGGGGCCTCTGGCTCCTTGGCTGGCTAGACACCATAGTGCCTTTCTGGCAGGACTGTCTGCAACAGGGACCCATCAGGAGCTAACCAGGACTTTTGAGTTTTGAGCAGAAGGTGGAGTCGCAGCCTTGAGTTACTCAGCAAATGCTTCCTGGGCACTTACTTGAAGCCCTGGTCCTCCTATCTGTTGCTCTGGGAAGCCCAGAAGGGCAGGTGGCCTCGGTTCCCTGCTCCAGATCCTGCTCAGCAGCAGTGGGCACCCACGCCCAGACTCTCGGCACTGTTATTAGCCATTTCAGAACCAGTTTGCCTTCCTGACTTTCACCAGGCCTAAGTGATGGGCGCCCCAGACAGTTACACTCCCTGGTCAAGGCCTCACTTGGTGTAGCCACATGGCCTCCTCACCCCTTGTCTTAGCTCATTTTCTGTTGCTGTAACAGAATACCTGGGATTGTGGAATTTGTAAGGAATGAGGTTAATTTGGCTCTGTGTTTCGCAGGCTGAGAGGGACAGAGTGGAGCAGTTGCTTCTGGCAGGGGCCTTGTGCTGTTTTGACTTACGGAGAAAAGAAGAAGGGGAGAGGGTGGGAGGCAGGAGGGAAGAGGGAGGAGGGGGTCAGCTCCCTGGAAAGCTGACCCCTCCCCAGAGAACCATCAGTGTTCCACGAGGGCCCCACCCCAAATCTGTGGCCCTCTGGAACTACAGATCCAGTGCATTAGCTTTGGGGGACACACTCAGTGATACTACTCCCAAAGTGGGTGGCGTGTGTGTGTTCAAGCATGTGCATGTGGATGAGTGCACAGGTGTGCCTTGTGCATGAGCTCTGAGTGCACGCATACATGCATGTGTGTGTGGGCATGTGCTTATCCCATTCCTGGGGGCTCACTGTGGGGCTCAGTCACACTCACAGATGCTGCCCAGCAGAGCAGAATAGGGCACACGGCCAGGTGCAGCGAGAGCTACAGTGTGGGCTCCAGGCAGGGACAGCTCCGGCCACCTGTGGGGATGCGTGCGCTCAGGACACAGAGACGGGTCTCAGACTTGTCCTCGGGTGAGAGCTGTGGCAGGGCATGGGGTCACCAGCTTCGGTGTGCTCCTTCCAGGCAGTGCAGCTCACCCTGGCATTGCCCCCAGGCCATCTTTATCAAATCCCTGCCCCAAACCAGTGTCCATAGTGCCTTTTCCCAGCACAGGGCTTTGAATCTTTCATCTTATTTTTTGGGGTCCTCACAAGCGCCCTTGGCACCAGCAGGGCGGGTATCATACCCCTTTCACAGATAGGGACACTGACCTTGGCCCAGGGAGATGGTCCTGACCTGGGAGGCAGAGGGTGGATGCAGCCTGCCGGATACTGCCAGGGCACACACACGGGTGTTGGACACTGCCAGCTCCTGCAAACTCTCCACTTCTGAGAGGGTCAAGTCTCACTGATAGATTAAGGAGGACTTCTTGGAGCAGGTGGCTCTGAGCACAACTTGGAGCCAGTCAGTGAAGGTCCAAGATCCTGCAGTGCCAGCTCCTCCCTCTGATTCTGAGCAAGCGCCCTCATCTGTCCTGTGTGACCTGGGCAGGCTACCTCGCACTGTGCCAACGTCCCTCTGCTCTGAAGATTTTGACTTTGTCTCGAGGTCCAGGTTCTGCAGTGCCTTGACCTCAGCACAGGCCTTCAGCTGGTGAGGTGGAAGAGGGCCAGGGAGGGCCTGAATCCCAGCCCTGAACCCAGAAACACCCCTAGGGGTGTTTCTTGGAAGCCTGTTGTCATGAGCTTGCTCACTGGGTTGGACAAGAAGAGAGGACATGGGCCCCCCACCCGGCATCTGCAGAGACCTCAGAGGGCCACTGATTTCCCAAGGTCTGATGTCCAGCACCCCAAGGGATCTTTCTAAAAATGTGGGTGAGATGGAGCACTGGCGCTGGGGCACCCTGTGTGGATCTTAATGGCTGACTTCAATTTGCAGGAGTAAGAGCAGACTCAGTGGGAGACAAAGAGCCATCATCTGAGGGAAAAACAGCCAGACAGTCGCACAGCTAGAAAGGCTTCCTTTTGCTATCAGGGCTGGGTAGAAATGCGGCAGATGTCTTATTGTCCTCTCAGGGCTAAGTACTAGATTAGCACACAGGGCAGATGTTTGGTGCTGTCACAGAGTCCTGGTGATGTGCAGGGGTGCCAGGTACAGTTGCTCAGGTTGTGTGCCTCACAATTCTAAGTGCAATCTTTGTGCTGTGTGACTTTATTTTGTATGTAGCTTGATACCAGTCTTTCCCTTCACTGCTATGACAGTAAAGGCGAATGTTACTCTTCCTGCAGGCCCACTCAGTTCAAATGCACTCACATCTTGAAGCTGTTCCAGAGTGCCCAGCTGATTGCTGATTTTCCTATTGTGATGAGATCCCTCCCTCCAGTGTCCCTGACCTCTGTGGTGTCACCTTGCTGCTCCTCCTGTCAAGAGGTGGAATCCAAATTTGTATACCTTGACTCTGGCCTGTCCTTTCAGCTTTCTTTGATCAATGGGCCAGTAGAAGATTGAGGGGTCTGTGTACCTGGCAGAGAAGGGGTTCCCTGGGACTGCAGTGTCCCTGGAAGGGAGGTGGACGGGAAGCCAGGGTTGAGGGAAAGCAATGGAAGAGCGATGTGCAACCATGGCGTGCACAGGAGGAGCTCCTGTCTGGGTTGGAGAGAGGCCTGTCTGTCTCCTTGGAGCAGTGTCGGAGGAAGTCACTAGCAGGCAGGCTGGGCTCCTGCTGAAGGTACTGAAAGCAGGGTGTGTGGCCCTGGCCCAGGGAGCTGCAGGGGCCTCTGGGAAGACACGTGGTGTGCTGAAAATCACCTACCTAATGCAGAGAGAACCTGGCAGGGGTGGTGAGGGGGGTGCATGTTGGTGGAAGACAGGATGAGGGGGCAAAAGCTGGTAGAGTGCCAGCTGCTGTCTTCCCTTGGGCCATCCCTTTGTGTTATCTCAGGTTCTCGGAGTGAGACTTCTGCCCTCGGTGGCTGGGCAAAACTCTGGGCCTCAGGAGTTGGCTGCCACCCAGGTGCCACAGTGGTAGTAATCCGAGGTGGACCTGAGTGGTAGCCCTCCAAGCCACAAGGTGCTGGGCAGCAGGCTGCTGTGACTAGGGGCTGGGCATGGGTGGTCAGTGTGGAAAGAGGCTGGTAAAGTCCTGTCTCAATCCGAGTCCTAGGGAAGCTACTACTGAACCAAGGACGGAGTGGAGCCCTGTTTCACGGAGCAGTGGACAGAACTGGAGAGAGGAGTAGGCTTTAGCATTGTGTGGCAGTGCACTCCACAGCAGAAGCCTTGACAGTTGACAGTGTCCTTTCTCCTGCAGCTTAAGCCTGAGTCTGCGCTGACAGCAGCACAGGGCCATACCTGATGCAGGCCAAGAGGATCCGCCGCGCCTCCTCCAGCTCTGCAGGCGCCGGGCGTCCCTTGGCTTACACAGGCATCACTGCAAGCTCTCCTTTTGTTGCCACATGACCTTTTCCCTCTGAGTTTGTGTCCAAGTTTCTTTTTCTTTTAAGGACACTTTTAGGATTGCTCAGTGCCCTCCTCTGCCCTTTTTCAGCATGACTTTGTTACCTTTATGACTTCCACAAAGAGCCACTTCCAAGTCAGGTCACAGTCACAGGTTCTGGGAAGTATGGCTCTTGGGGACTCTTCGATCTGGTCTAGGAGCTGGTACAGAAAGGAGAAAGGACTGCAAAGGGTGTGTGATTCAGGCAGCTGCTGCCCTGAGCACAGGCTGGAGCCTGCTGGGGGCCGCTGTGCATGGAGGAGCCCGTGTTTATCCACAGCCCTGCCAGTTCCTGCCGGAAATCAATTCCCTGGGCACTTCCTGCTCGCTGCCTGGGTGGTACACAGGCAAGTAGTCAGCCAGAGGTGCATGGGCTGGGGGAGGTGTCCTGGTCCCTTCCTCTCCACCATCATCCCTTACCTACAGAAGACTTCTTTCTGATTCGTCCTTGGGACCTGAGACCAGGATAGGGAGGGATTTGTCTGGCCATCAGGCAGCCGTTAACTCCTGCCCCATCCTCCTACTCCACCCACTCTGCTCATGGATTGGTCTGGGGAGAGCTGCTCTCTTGCTATTTCTGGGAATATTTTTATTCATCATTCATCTTGGCATTTATTGTTGACATTCCAAGAACAGTCAAAGGAGATAAATGTCCCATCTGCATGACCCACAGGCTGCTTGCCTTTCCATACTGTAAATTCAATCCAATCTATTGAACGACATCAGGGTGCCTGCAATGATCTAGGTGTTGAGGGAGACCTGGGCCATGATGTGGAGGACAGCCACAGCTGCAGGAGGCAGATAAAGGCAGGGACCAGATGCCACTGCACCAGGCCAGCGAGTGCTGGCCCTGGGAGACTGGGCTCTGGCACCTTCTGCTCCTGGGCTCTGCCCACCCCTGCATAGGTGGCCCTGCCAGCTTGTGCAAACCTTTGAGCCTGGGGTCCTGAGGAAGTCTGTGCAATCAGCTCTTGGTTTAGTGTTCTACCACTGCTGATGCTGTTATTACTCTTATGTGTTCCCCTCTGATTTTGGTTTCCCTACCTGTCGGTGGGAGTGTATTAGTCGGTGTTCTCCAGAGAAACAACCAATGGGATGGTAACTGATGGATGAGTGGGTAGATGGGTAGATGAATTGACGGACGGGTGGATGGATGACTGGATAGATAAATAGGTAGATAGATGATAGATGGAAAGATAGAGAGTTAGACAGGACTTTACTGGGAGGAAGTGACTCACACGATTATAAGGGCTAAGTCCCTGGTCTGCCACCTACAACCTGGAGTCCCAGAAATTCCAGTGGTGTAATTCAGTGCAAGTCTGAAGGTCTGATATCAGAATCATGTGCAAGGGTAGGAGAAGATGAGCATCCCATCTTAAGAAGAGAGGACTGGTCTACCTTCTACCTCACTTGTGTCTGGCCCCAGCAGGCTGGATAAGCCCTATACTAATGAGGGCTCTTACTGAGTCTATGGAGCCACGTGCTAGTCTCTTCCTGTACCCCACCCAGACACACCCAGAATTAATATCCTATCAGCTTTCTGGGCATTCTTTAGTTCAGTCAGGTTGTCATAAAATAACCCACTGCAGGGTGACAATTTGCATGGCATAGGGCTGCTGGTGCCATTTGAAGGTGAGTTAGGTGCTTCAAGTGCTCATACGTAGCAGGTACCCAGTACACGGGCTTGGGTCCTCCCAAGGCTGTGGTCAGGGACAACGCCACCTCTTTCCTCTTGGTGGAGGGTGATGTTTGCTCAGTGACGCTGGGAGTACCTCTCACTCTCCATTTTTTTCCTCTGGGACCAGTGTCGGGCCTGAGACCTTGGTGGAGAGGCACTGTGACCATGGCTTAGTCTGGGGCCCAGAGAGAGAAGGATGGAAGCAGACATTAGCCCAGTGGTTGTCTGAAAAAGGTGTCTGTGTCCCCATGGCCATGTGTGCTCACAGAAGGGAAATCTGGCAGGGGTAAAGGTCACGCAGGTGTCAAAGTCAAGAGAAATAGAATTTATCTCCTTCACTGACCAGCTGTGTGACCTGAAGCAGGTTGCTTGACCTGTCTGAGCTTTGGACTCCCCATCTGTAAGGCGTAGGGTGAGTCTGAGCTGCCTGCCACAGGCTCGCTTGGTGCCTAGCAGGCAGTAAACATGCAGCAAGTGCACTCTTTCCCCCCCATTTTCCAGATGAGGAGACTGAGGCTTAGACATTAAAGACTTGTCCACATCCCTTACCACATGACAAGGGCTGGAATAAAGAACAGCACCTTCTCAGAGTGTGGCATCTTTGAGCTGAGCATGTGAGAAGTTGTGCCTGGTGGGAGAGATGACTGAGACAGGGGCGTCTGGGGGGGGCAGTCGAGGGCTTCCTGGGAGGGATGGCACCTGGGCAGAGGCTTCAAGGTTGGCCACAACTTGTCCAGCTCATCTCATCCTCAAAAAGTGAGTTCTATTGTGCCCATTTCCATGCAGGTGAAACTGAGGCTCAGGAAGTGCATCTGTAACTTGTGAGCACCTTGAAGCATCCATCTAACTCACCGCCAAATGGCACCAGCAGCTCTGTGCCATGCAAACCGTCACCCTGCAGTGGTGAGTGTCTGCCCAGCTTCTCTCTCCCCCAGCCTCCCTACTTTCTGCTCCCAGTTCTGCCGTGCACTGAAAATCCTGGAAGCGAATCGGTCATGGTAGTGTATACCTGTCCTCTCAGCCTTCTGGGAGGGTCATGAGTTTGAGCCCAGCCTGTGTAACTTAGTCACTCAGTGAGACCAGGTCTTAAAATAAAAAAATGAAAAAAGGTCTGGAGATGTAGTCGTAGTGCAGAGTGAAAGCCCTGGGTTTGGTCCCCAGTACAAACAAAAGCAAAAGCAAAAACAAGCAAACCAAAAAACAAACTAACAAACAAACACCCCAGGAGATGGGTTGGCAGGAATGGCTGGTGCTCCCACATTCTCAGGAAAGAGGAACCTTATCCAGTGGAAATGGAATCCTTGGGGGCCACATGCCTGGCCTGGTGCAGAGGGTGAAATTCTCTCCAAGTTCCCATGGGTTGGGTCAGCACCATTTTTAACCCCCAGGAGGGAGGCCAAGGAGGGCAGGGGCACAGGGGAGGAGGCATCTGGAGGAGGACTTGTGACACAGGCAGCTGCAAGGACAGAATTCCCTGAAGAACCCGTCCATGTCCAGATGTGACCAGTGGTAGGGCCATGGACTCGCAGGCGGCGGGACCAGAATTGGCACCTGCCAGGAAGATTCTTGCTCCATCTTCATGGAAGGGAGTGAGTTCCCTGTCCCTGCAGGACCACAGGTTGTCTTTGAGCTTGCACTAGGTCTGAATGTAATGAAGCAACTAGGCTCATCCTGAGGGGTGGCAGATGCGCAGTGTGTGCGTGCATGTACATCTGCACCTATGCCCATGCATGCGATTCTGTGCTGCACTGCTCCTTGCTCCCCTGCTCTCTGAGCTTCCTTGGTTGCTCAGTCCGTCTCCTATCATGGAATAGTGCCTTTGGACCTGAATAAAAAGTTCCCAGGGAGGGAGATATTGCTTACACACCTCCAGGGACAGGAGACTCACTACCTCACAGACACCTCACTATTTGGTGCACACTGAGGGTCTGTGAGAAAGTCCTTCCCCAGACACTCTTATGCCCAATTCCCAGCTGTTCCCACAGTGGCCCTCTAGATGACCGCCTGGCTGCCCCATGCCCTCCTCTGGTGGGATTTCTAGTCTCTTAGTCTCATTTTGGTCACCCTTGTTCAAGCATGATCATATGACATCTGCCCTCTTCGTAATGCCCTGGTCTCACCAGCACCTCCCTGTGCCCAAGAATGCTGGTCTGGACAGATAGACAGGGAACCAGCATCCACACAGAGCACAGGCGGAGATCCAATACACACACGTGCAGGTACACACATCACACTCGCACAAATGTATGCACATGCACTGACCCAGATACACACACACAGAAGTAGCTGCACACATCACATACACAGATGCATGCACGCATGGACACAGAGACACACACAGATGCAGGCACACACATGCACACAGGTGCATATATACACAGACCCAGATACACATGCGGATGCAGGTACACACATCACTCTTGCACAAACGTGTCCACATGCATTGACTCAGATATGCACGCAGAGGCAGCTGCATGCATCACACACACAGATGCATGCACACACAGGGACATACACACACACACAGATGTCAGTACACATACCACACACATGGATGCCTACCCACACAGACTCAGTTATGCACTTGGATGCAGGAACAAACGTCACATAGAAAACAGTGGTGCAGGCATGCACATGCAGCACAGGGACTATGACAAACACACACAGGTGATCCTGCAGACACACAGGCACAGGCAGACACGTGCACCTCCATATGGCTCTTGAGTGGACCGGTGCTGTTCCTGTGTGCACGGCTTCCTGCTCTCATCTCCCAGTGTCGGGGAGGGTAGCCCCTCCCATAAGGTTCCTTTGGGGAGCCTTTGGCATTTTTCCATATCCCTGCCTAAACATTAACCATTCCCGGGCAAAGATGCCACCTCCTGTACTAGCTGCACGTCTCACTGATTGCTGAGCCCGAGCCCTGAGGTTCCTTTCTAGGACCTCATCCCTTGTGCGCCTGGCTGCTAGGCCCCGTCTAAGTCCAGGCTGGAGCAGGCTGGCAACTGATGTGTTTATTTGCCTGACGGCGGGGTGGGCGGGAAGGCGCGAAGGTAATTGGTACATTTTGTAAGCAATCATCTCTTGGCACCTTCTGCTGCAGCGTGTGGGTCGCCCAATCCCGTTAATCATGGCCTGGAGGCCCAGAGCCCCAGTTGCCTGACAGCCTCATTTCTCTCCCCTGGAAGGATAGAGCTGCTCAGCCTCCCTAATGGTGTTATCTGTTATTCCCGGACATACTCTCTCTTCCTGGCACAGAGATGGAGAGAGGGCCCAAGTACAGGGCCCAGTGAGTGAGCAAAGGACCCAAAGTAGGAAATAGTGTCAACTTGTGCAGATGGCACATCCAGATAGAGGTCCGGGGGTCTCACCCTGGCCAGTCCTCTGCACAGTGCTCCACCCTTTTCACAGTGAAGAACCAGGACAGAGGGGCTGACGCCTGAACGAGGTCAGACTGCCCGAAGAGATGAAGCTTATTCCAGGTTCCTCTAACTGTAACCACCATGTTAGGGATGGGCTATGGAATTTGGAAACCAAATGCAAAGTGAAAATTCAGAGTCCATTGTTAAAAAATTGATAATAGTTTCAAGATAGCATTAAACTGAGCAGTGGGTGCCTGAAAGCTTGGACCTCATGTGACTACATAGGCCACACATACTTGAAGCTTCTGTCTATGTGCAAACATACAAACATGACACGTGTGGGTAAAAACACATACATGGTATCAGGCAGTGTTATGGGGTCACAGTGGAGCTACTCAGGCTTAGGTTTGCTGACTCAGAGACCATGAGAAAGGACCCTCGCTGCCTTCAGTATAATCACTTCAGAGAGGGGCACAGCCCAATACCTGGGCTGCAGTGGGGTCCTGTGGAGGGAACTAGTGGTACCCTTCAAGTCGGGTTTCCACTGGGAAATGGGACTGGCATTGTTATCAATGCTGTTTTTTTAAATTTATTTTTTATTTTTATTTTAAACAAAAGGAAAATAAGAAATCCAAACAAAACAATTTCATGACCAGCCAATAAGACAGTAACAATTACCAGCACATTGTATATTACTATATTCCCAGAAATTATTTAAGATAAAAAATATAGACATGAATCATTATCCAACAAATTATTAACACAAAACTTTGCCTCAATGTATCAAGAGAAACCTGCTATATGACTATCTTTTTTGTTATGATTACTCTATTGTTTTCAAATAAATATTTTGCATTAAAAGTAAAATCTGAAGATGACCCCGAGAAAACTACATTTCACTCAAAATTCTTTTTCTCTGACTGTCCCAACTAATTTTTTATATACATAGATTTTGTTTCAGCTCATCACACCAGTGCAGCAATGCGATAGTCACATATGTGTGACTTACTTAGTTCACCGAGAAGTATATTTTCAGTACTCATCTATTTAAGGGTGAAAATGTCTAGTTTATTGTTCTTTATAGCTGTGTAATATTCCATTATGTAGAAATACCACATTTTTTTATCCATTTCTCAGTCGAGGGGCATTTATGTTGTTTCCAAGATCTAGCTATTATGAATTGGGCAGCTATGAACATAGATGCACATGTATCACTGTGGTGAGATGTTTTTAGTTCTTTTGGGAGGATACCCAGAAGGGGAATAGCTGGGTCAAATGGGACCTCCAATCCTAGCTTTTTGAGGAATCCCCACAATGACTTCCACAGTGGTTGCACCAGCCTTCATTCCCACCAACAGTGGAGAAGGGTTCCTTTTTGCCCACAGCCCCTCCAGCATTTGTTACTGGTTAACTTCTTAATACTAGCCATTCTTTCAGGGGTGAGGTGGAATCTGAGTGTTACTTTCATTTGCATCTCTCGAATAGCAATCGATGCTGTTCTTAATGGTGGAAGTGACGGTTAGGTGAGGGAAGCACAGGAGTAAATTAATCCTTCTATGACTCAGAAGAGGTACAGAGTGTGACTAATTCCTGCATTTAGTCCAGTACACACACTCACACATGCTCTCACACATGCAAACCTTCACAAGGCTTTTAGGGGTGCTGACTTGACCTAGTTAATTCTCCATTTGGGCCCAATCAGATTCTTTATCCTAAGCATCCTTTCATGTATGCATCCACCCAACCACCCACCAATTCATCTATCCATCTACCCAACCATCTATCCATTCATCTTCCACTCATCTATCCATTAATTTATCTTCTGCCTATCCACTCATCCATCACCCATCCATCAATTCATCCTCCACCCATCCACCCAACTACCCATCCATCAACCATCTATGCTTACATCCACCAGTTTGTCCACTTATTCACCCACCCACTCCTCCATTTATTATCCATCCACTCACCCACCAATTCATCCAACCATTTGCTCAACCATCTTTGCATTCACTTATCATCCATTCATCCATCCATCCCTCCTCCACCCATCCACCATCCATCACTCACCAGTGCGTGTACCCATTTACTCATCCATCCATACTCCATCTATCCATTCACCAAGCCCCCTACCAACTTATCCAGCCAGCCAATTCTCATTCCCTCAGTAAGTACTCACCAAGTTCTCTTTCCCTTTGCGTTGATCCCCAAAGATCCATAGAGGCCTGCCCGATGCCCTCTCAGATGAGTGGAGGCTTTACTGAGTATAACATGCTTCTCCATTCAGGGCTCTATGCTGCAGCCAACTGAAGTGTGGTCTAGGATGTGGGAGTGGTGGTCAAGTTGGTGATGGACTACTGTTTGAGGGACGGCTTGTTGGGGGGGATTCACTGTCTACTTTGGGCAGGCCACTCAGTCTGTGCCTAGTTTCCTTTTCTGTACGACAGAGATAGTTATAACACATCTCCCAGGATTGCTATGGGGATTAAAAGTTGATTCCAGTTAAGAGTTTAAAATTGTGGTGGGCATGTTGTCAATAAGTGCCATGTTAATATGAGACACACATGTGGTTTCTAAATTTATCTTTTACAATTTAAACCTATTTTGGCTAGATTGAAGGGTGTGTCTGGTCCCAGCCAAGAATCTAGCTAAGAACAGGAGGTGGGGAGAATATGCAAGATAAGTTAGACACATGTGCAGCCTGTGTTGGGATGGATGGTGGACTGAGCCCTCCTAATTGGCCTGAAAGGCATGGTAGGCATAGTCCTGGCAGTTTCTATTGCTCATCAGGGCTTGAATGTGCTATGCACTTGCTTATGGGTCACCCAATCTGGGCATAAATCCTTGAAGCCCAGTCATAGTCAGAGTAGTGATATGGATTGAGGGATCTGGTGCCTAGGGAGCCTGAAGGGAGAAGATTGCTCCATTTGGAAATCAGGGGGAGGCCCACAATGCACTCAGGCTGTTATAGTGTCCCCAAGGGGAGGAGTGAACCTGTGACATGGCTAACGTGTCCACAGACTGGAGGCTGTCACACCCTTCTGAGGATTGGTTGGATTTGAAGATATCCAATCCTTCAGGCAGGCAGAGTGAGGAAAGTGGAAGTACACTCCCCCCGGACAAACTCTGGAGCAACTGAGTCAGCTTCTGCATAAGACAGGCAAAGTGCAGGCCAGACAGTTGCGGGACATGGCCCAAGTAATTGAGCAGCTGGACTTTTCCCAGGTCTGCAATTCTTGGCTTTAGCTCTGTGCCATCTTCCTGGTCACACACACACACACAAAAAAAAGGGAGAGTGTTGATAGGAGAGGGAGGGGCTGGAACCTTGTATCTGAGTGAGAGTCCTCTGGGAACACCTCTTCAGCCCAGATAGCTCTGCTTAAAGTTGAATCGACCTCTAGACTAAGAATCCTATGTGCTCCCATGGGAAATCAGGGCCCTGCTGGCATCAGGCATGGGGTGCTCCTGGCCCTTTGAGCTGGTGAGGGATCTCCTAACTTGGGGATAGCCGTCTGTGCACTAGGATGTCTTAACGTCTGACCCAGGGCTTTCTTTGAGGGAGCACAAAGTGCCTTCAGCCCTGGCTATGTCTGTGGTGTGCTAAATGCTGTGCCTATCTTGGTCAATGATCTGCTCTGTCACTAGTGCTTATCCTCAGCAGTATGACAGGAACATGGATGTTGGAACCTAGAGACTTAGTTCAAGCCCTGGCTCTTCCACTTATTACTGTGTGATCTCAGGTAAGTTACTAACCTCTCTGTTCCTCAGTTTCTTTGCCTATGAACTGGAGGGGGATCTCTGTTGTGAGCCGACAATTCAGACGTAAGATGCTTAATATCTCAAAAGCTCCTGGTGTGCCACTGACTGAGCTGATGGAGCACTCCTCCCACCCAGGTAGGCTGCTGTGGCTGGGCACCAAGGCACCTGGGGTTTGTATCATTCTGTCTTCTAAAAGCTGTAGCCCTGGCCTCTCCTTTGGGGATCTGAAAATAAATGTGACCTGTCTGTCTCTGCAGAAGAACAAGGCTTTCTAAGATCAAACGAGGCTCTGACACCAACTCAAAGGGATATCGATCTACTAGAGAGGCAGGAAGACGTGGGACAGCTTTCCAAAGCATGCCACCAAAGGGAGATGAAAGCCCAGCCTGGTCAGTGTCCTATGTCCTGGTTGACTACGTCCAACCACGTAAATGGGAGCAGTCTCTGGGAATGAGATTCAGTGGTTGTAGAGACCCTGGGACTGACTATGGAGGCCACACCTCTCATATGGATAGACCCAGGGCCACTTGAGGCTTACTTGGAAGCGGAGGGACTCTGCTGATTAGCACCATGGACAGCAACCCAAGTGTGCTCTTGGCCCTACTCCTAAGGAGGTCAGAGCCATGAGGGTTCAGGGCCAGATGACCAAGGAGGACGAAATACCTCACAGTTCCGCAAGTGTGTCTCTTGATCCTGTGCCCACCCCCTTGACCGGCACACCAGTGATCCTGCTGCATCTCTCTGCTCCTCTGCCTAGGAGACACAGGTTATTTAGAAGCAACTGGAAGGAGCGGGCCTGGTCCCCATTGCAGGATTTTTCAGGATGGACAGGCAAATGGGGGAACATGAGGATGTTCAGGTCCCAATAGTAGCCTTGCAGAGAGACCTGAGCCTTCCCTAAACCTGGCGAACCACTTATAGTAGGGTGTGGGCCACACCCAAATCCACAGTCCAGTTGTGCAGTAGCCAGAGAGCGGACTTGGGCTTGCCCTTGCCTGCCTTTCAGGTCTGCCCCTGAAAAGTAGGGGGCCATTCAGGATCTCCAGCTCTGTGGAGACGAGGCAATGCAAATGAAAACGAGACTTAGTGCAGACAATGCCAAGCACAGGGCAGACATGGCTGTCCTAGTTTGCGCCTGTGATGTGCTCAGTATGGTTTCCCCAGTGGTCCTGTGACAAGCTGGCTTTCCCACCATTTTGGGGCTGATGGCCCAGGGCAGGTCCATTCTGAAGGCTGGCTTCCTCCTCTGGGAATCAGGCATGAACTTTTCCTCCTAAACAAGGTTGCACCTCATTGGGTGAATCTGTCTTCTTCTCAAAGTCCTCAAGAAGTGGGAGCTGGAGGCTGGAGGTGGCTGGGTGGGGTGGGGGGAGCACAAAGACCTGGCCTTGTCTTCCTCTGGGCCCTCAGGCCTGGTGCCTTTTTGGGCTGGCCATACTGAGGCTGGCTGCATAGACAGGCTTGCCCCCCTCAGGTCTGCTCCAGAACCTGCCTCGGAGGGCAGGCCTGCTTGATTGGATGACTCAGCATGCTCAGCGTGGATGGGACCCATGGGAAGAAAGAGAGAAATACGACCTCCCTCTTAACGATCTCGTGGTGGCAGCCAGGGCATCAAACACACAGGACATTTATGCATCCTAATAAAACAGGGGCTGTAATTCTTTAACCATTCTTGGGCAGGACCTGGGGGACCAGTGTGCCCTCTGAGTCACCTCTGGGAAGAGATTCTCTCGGCTTTCTTCAGGTAAACACAGTAGCAGGGAGTAAAATAAAACTGCGCCCCAGACAATCCTGGACCCAGGGGTTGGATTTGGGGAAAGTTACTTGTTCAATCAGAGTTTGTTCCTCAGTGTGCGGCAGTCTACCTGAAAAATGCCAGTACAGTCCTAGGTATCAGACCCTCTCTCAGTGTTTCATGGAGTCTGTATGGCATGGGAAGCCAGGCTAAAACAAACATGTGTGCAGTGCAGGCTCCACCCACACCACAGGCCTCAGGCCCTGGATGGGACAAGGTGTACAGCAAGGAGCAAGACTACTGCCGACCAGTCTCTGGCCTAGTGGCCCAGTGGATTCAGCCTCCCTGAGCCTTTGTGCTTTGGAGGGAGGGGAAGAGGCAGGTGTCCCTATGGTACCCTGAGACCCAGGGCTCAGAGCAGAGCAGAAATGCCCAACACAGCATGTGACAGAAGCAGAGACTGGAGTGATGCACCACAAGCCAAGGAATGCCTGGAGCCTTCAGGAGCTAGAAGGTAAGAAATTGTTTGAGACACTGTTCTATGCACCAGTCCTGCATCAAGACTGACTAGGTCTGACCTGTTTGCTGCCCCCACCCTGCTCAGCCTGGCTCTGAGTGACACCCCATAGATATTTATCAAAAGCATCAGCTTGGTGTGATACACATCTGTAATTCCAGTAGTCTAGGAGGCTGAGGCAGGTGACTCACATGTTAGAGCCCTGCATGAGCAATTTAGTGAGAACCTGCCTCAAACCAAGGCAAACCAAACCAAACCAAACCAAACCAAACCCAAACCCAGAACCAAAACCTTCCAGGGATGGTCCTAGAGGCTCTGTCCCCTTCTTAGGCAACCCAGGCAGGCAAGAGTGGCCTCGCTGCTGAAGCAGATCTGAGCCCACACTGGGGTTGGTTTGTAGAGCTGCAAGCAGATGGGGCTCGGGGCTGTGCAGGTCTCCCGCCTGGAGGAGCTCAGCTTTCTCCAGCTCTTCCAGAAGCGACCTTTGTACCCCAGGGAGCCGTCACTGGGAGGCAGCGGCTGGCTCCATCTGGTGTGCACCAGCCTCTCAGCCTTGCTTTTGTGGACTTCCAGGGTCACTTTGATGTCAGGTGCATACGCCAAGGCCTGCACAGGGCCCAAGAGAGTGGAGAGGGTGGGGGCTGGGTGCGAGGAAGGGGAATGCGCTGCGTGATAATTAAGAGGCTGACATTTTCCATAAACTTTCATCGATTTAAAACTGGTTCCTGGTATTAAGCTTTACTGACCATTTAATACCCTGAACAGGTCTTGAGCACTGGAATAGTTCCTCGGCTCCAGCCATCTCCTCAGACTTGGCAGAACAGAAGATTCTCAGTGTGCTTGGAGACAAGGAAGTCTCTCTGGGGAGCACTGGGATTTGGGTGACCGGCAGGAGGGGCGGAGAGGGTGAGGAGCCTCGTGGCCTTGAGCAAGGCTGGAGGATGATTCTGTCCTCCAGAAGTGGGTATGAACTCATCGCTCAGCACTGTCCCAGCCTCAGTGTGTATGCGTGTGTGTGTGCGTGTGTGTGTGTGTGCGTGCACACGCGCGGCACTGGTGGTGCCATTGTAACTGACTGACTCGAGGCACTCAGTGGGCCCCCATGGGACACACAGCAGTTTGTCCATGGAGAGGAACATCCCCATCCCCGTGGCTATGACAGTGAGAGTGTCCAAGGGCTCTTTCCAGACAGGGGCTGCGGCTCAGGTCACTGTCCTGTCCCCCCATGCCATATGGGCCCCTCATAATCCCTTGGGTCACCAGCTCTGTCCAGACTGGAGCCTGGACTCCCTGTCATGGCAATCCTGTTTATTCTTGGGGCTATGACTCAGCCCAGGGTGGGGTGGGGGCTGTTCCCAGCGACAGGAGACTTGGGCCCCTGACTGCCTCTAGAAGGCCAACAGGGCCATTTCCAATGGGGGCACTGTCCACATTCAAGGAGACAGCTGAAAGTTCCTGTAGGGCACTAGCCCTTCATTCATTCACATAGTGAGCCTGGATTAGGCAGCTGATGTGTGCTAGCATCCCTGACAACATTGTCAGGGACATGTCTTGTCCTTCATGGAAAGGAGGACCGGTTGATAGTCTCAGTCCAGAGTGGGAGGGATGTCCCACAATGGGCAACATAGGGGTTCATGGGAGTCTAGAGGGTAGGTGATATATCAATACCCTCTTATTGGGTATTGAGGGATGAATAGGAGTTCATCAGGAAGAGAAGAGAAAGACTGTTTAGGGCATAGCGAACAGCCTGTGCAACAGTACTGTGCACCAACTAGTTCCTTAAGTTTTAGATAACCCTGGGAGAAGCGAACACAGGGGCAGGTATGCTGAGTTCAGAAGTGGGGGGGATCGGTTACCCACGGGATGGATCTGCATCTGGGCAGGCTTCCTGGGGCAGGTACCCTGAAGTGCTGTGACAGTTGAAAGTGGGCATTCTAGCTGCAGGGACAGCAAGTTCTCTGTATCCCCCAGGTTCTGCTTTCTCTGGACAATACTTGGGGTTCTCTGCACTTGTATGTGTCCCAACAGGGGAAACTGGTGTGGCAGCACTGGACAGACCAGGGACCTGTCCCTCGATCCCTGCACTCAGGCATCCTGCCCTAGAGGCGGGCAGGGTCTGGTTCTGGAGTACTGAGGAGGTGGCGGTCCTTGGAGAGGTACAGAGTGGTGCCAGGCTCTGGTTTGGGTGCACAGCTGAAGTTCCATGTACCTGGGACCTGGGCAGCGTCAGGGCCTGGGGAGGCTCCTGGCCCTGAGCCGGGCCAGAAGATACCTTTGTGGGTTCCATGGCAGCTCAGTGAGAACAAGGGGCTTGTTGAAGGTCCAGACCCCAAACAGCATCCCCATGACTTGAACTAGTGTCTCTGGTGGCAGATGCGACATTGTCCCCCTAAGAGGTGCTGAAGTCCCTGTCTCTGGGTGGAACTGGCTCTAGGATGAGCTCTGTGACTTGCATCCAGTGGTGACTTCTCAGCCCTAGGCCTCAGTTTCTGCATTTGTCAGCGGGGAGGCTGACTCACATGCTGTCCGGCTCCCTGCTGGCCGGCACTATGCCCCCTGGTTGTCATGCCCTGCGGGACTGTCACTGCTGTCCTAGCCCCAATCCTAAACCCAGCTGCCTGCTGGGAGGCATGTGCCTGGGCTCCCTCCAGGAGCCAGCCTAGGGAGAGGAGCTTGGCACTGGCTTCCAAACTCAACACGACACTCTCGCCCGGAGCTGTGGTGGCAGATGGAAACTGACAAGTAGAATAAATTAGGGTGCGATTACTTTCTAGCAGACGTCACATGGAGCAGCGCGAGTAAAGCTCTGTAGTTCAGAATGGAGGTTGGGCCGAACAGGAGGAGGGGCCGCCAGAGTCCTCCTACTTCTGGGAGGGTGTTACTCGGGGTCTCAGCCTGGGGACACTGTGCCTTATGATTCCGGGTGCCACTAAGGTGGGTGCAGCTCAGAAGGTCCCAATTTATTGCCATCGTCCTTTCTCACTTGCCATGGGAGTCAGGCACCCCAGGCAAACACTGCCTTGGGGGATGGGGGACACTTGCCCCTTGCCCATAGCACCGTCTAGCAGAATGGAGCCTTGTCAAGTGCAATGACAGCTTGCTACCTTGGAATTCTCAGAATAGGGTTTGTCTGTTCATTTAAGAATGATTTCCTAACAGTAATGATGCATGCCTGTAATTCTGGCTATTCAGGAGGCTGGGCCAGAAGGGTCATAAGTTCAAGGCCAGCCTGGGCATTGTAAGATGATCCTGTCTTAAAATCAAAAGGGCAAGTATTGTAGCTCAGTGTTGCCTTGGTCCAGTCCCCAGAACTGCAAAAACCAACCAACCAGCCAGCCAAACAAAGAAACACACACACACACACACACACTACAGTAACAGCAAAACTATCTCCTGAGAGATCTGTACGGCACAGGTTGTTGGATTCAGAATCAGCCAGACCTGAGCTGTCACTACCTAGGGGTGGGGGTGAGGGACTGCAACTCACACTTCAGGTGACAGGGCCCATCTGGCTTTTGTGAGGTGCCAGCTTGGTAAGGTGCTCTGCACATGCAATCACACTCGGTACAGCGACCCCTGTCAGCACGATACCGAGGTCATCCTGTTTTGCAGAGGCAGAAGCCTGGCACAGCAAGCACATGGGACTCACTGGGGCCCTGCAAAGTAGGCATTTTCTGTGGGTTTCTGCCCCAACCTTGTGGGAGGATGGCACCACAAACAGGTCTGTACCCCCATGGTGACAAGTACCAGGTGCTCGGAGCTCAGGAAGGGAGCTGACCAGTTCCAGGATAGATCTCTCAGAGATGGTGATCTTCCATCAGAGACCATGGTGAAGAGGAAGGATGAGCTTGGCTGAAGCATGGGGTGAGGGTAATCATAGGAGACAGTCATGGAGGGCCGAATCCCATCTACCATGGAAACCTGCTGCTGCTCCTAAGCCCCTAGTTGGGAACTCCTCCAGCTTTGGCCTGGGTCTTCTACTGGGCACAGCCAGACTTCTTGGTGGTCTGACATATGTTGCTACAAACTCCCAGCCCTATGACCCCTGGAGATGCCGCTATCTGACCCTGCAGCCCCACCAGCTCAGACTCTGGCACTGCCCTACTGTCCCTGCATCCTACATAAGGCAAGAATCTGTCTTATCCTGGGCTCCTCCAGGGCTTCTGCTTCCATCTCCTCCTCCCGCCCCAAGTGTCCTCTGCAACTTTTTCAAGGCCATCTGCTCCAGAGAGTCTCCTGGGGTACCAGGGTGACAGCTGACTTCTGCGGGCCCCTATGGCATTGTCACTTGATTGCCACTCTCCATGGTGAAACTTCCCTTTTGGAGACATTGTCTACCCTGGGTCTGCACTGAGTGTTTCTCTGTGGTTACTGAGGCCCCAGGACCTGGCCCTGGCTCTATTGTCCCCTGATCCTGGCCAGCTTGTCCTGGGCCCCCTAGTGCCCAAATACAGCTGAACTGGCCTTGGTAGCCAGGGTGGGTGCTCAGGGATCCTGGCTAACCTGACTGGTGGGAAGAAATTTTCAGCCCCTCCCCTCCCAGATGGGAACTACCCTGTGCAAGGGCCTGAGAAGCTGGGACCAGCAGGAGTCTGTGCCTGCTGAGGAGTGTGGTGAAGATAGACGGGCTGAGGACACTGGGAGGGAGCTGGACACTGACCGGCTGCTGACTCATCAGTAGACTGTGGTCACATGTGGTGGCACATGCACTGGGAATCAGCCAGATGGGTGGGGCCCACTGCCAAGCAGTGGCCATCTGGTCAGCTGCTGCTCTCAAGAGCCCCTGCCATTGATCTCAAGGACA
>RJWM01009834.1:0-66246 GCA_004363535.1 Dasyprocta punctata | reverse complement strand
CTTTTCTTTAGCTATACAGCTTCATGTCACCTTTTGCTCCCTCAGCCCCGAGCTGTCTCCATTTCCCCTCTGTCCCTCCCATGGTGGTCCAATTTTTCCCTCTCTGTGCAACCTTTCTCCATGTCACGCATCCTCCCTTCCCTTATTGTCTCTGCTGGATTCTTCACCTTTGCTTCTGACCCCCTAAATAGATAGGGGGGTGGGGAGATTCAGATTGTCCTGGTATGCCCCCCCAGCCTCGCTGCCCTGGGGCCTCAGGACACCAGGCCTTGCCAGCTGCAGTGAGAGCTGTGCCAGGCGCTGGGGCAGCAGCTGGTGCCTTGGCATCCGGAGGCAGTGAGGGCAGAGTCTGTGGGCATCTTGCCCAGAGAGAGAGGCAGGCTGGTGTGCGGGGGAGGGGCCCTGCAGAATCTGTACCCAGAGACCCCCATGTCCACATGTGGCACTTCTGTTGGGCTCTGTCCCCCAGGGAGAGGGCAGCTGCATCCTGGTGGCCCTTTATGCCCCTGGTATGGTGCCTGCTCTTTCCTGGACCTTCAGGAGATCCCCTGAGAACCCTTGTGCTTGTGCAGCACAGTTTCTGCATAAATACTCTTATGATACAGTCCTGTCTGCCCCTCATCCACCTGGAGAGATAGGCAGGGGCAGCTGTGGTATCACCATTAATAGGCAAGGAGACATGAGCCACTGCCTTGGTCCAGGGCCTCTGGTTTCCCTTGACTCCTCATCTGGGTCTCTTCCCTCAGCTCATGCTGTGGTTTGTGCAGTTGTAGTGCTGGACCCAACATCCTGGTACAAGAGGCGTTGTCCTCTACTTGTCACCCACGTGCAGAACACTGGCAATCCTTAAGGCCTTCCCAGTAGCTGTTGTGTCTGCTTCAAAAGTGCCAGTAGAAGGGGCTGTCACACCAGGTGCGGCAGGGGTGCAACAGCCCCTGCCACTGGCACACACAGGTTGCACACCTAGCGCCACGGGGCCCTACAGAGGCTGTCCGCAGATTGGAGCAGGAAGCTGGGGGGAGGTGCGAGCTGGCATGGTGGCTGCACATGTGATCTGGGCACGATGCCCTGCTGCTACCTGGCGCATATCCCTGTCACCTGCATTGCTTTCCCGTGTGTCTTACCCCTGCCCTTCCCCCTTCCACACTTCCCGTTTTCCTCATCTGCTCAGTGCTGCACATCAGGCCTTCTAGTCCTATCCTGGATGGTAAGGCCTGAAATTGTCCCTAGGCACTGAGGATGGCTGTCACCAGAGAAGAGGTGGAGGGGGAGGTGGGCTGCACTGCAGAGACCCTTGGTGCCTGCCCCAGGGAGCAGCCGAATAGAGCTCTTGTTCCTCTCCCACATCCCTTTGTGAGGGGGGTTAGAGTTGGTGGGAGGAGCTGCTGAGGACCCTTCTGCTTTGCCTGGCCTGGTGGCAGCTTAATTGTCAGCTGTCGGTGTGAGAGCCACTTCGCAGCCTCCCACTTTGGAAATGGACTCGGGAGAAGCTGGCTTTTGACAGCAAAGATGGCAGGGTCCAAAGTGGAGGACTGACAGGCTGAGGGAGGGGAAGGGTCCCTAAAGCCTAGAGCCAGGACTGCAGGACTCCTGGCCCTGGAGGGATGCTGGAGGGGAAGAGGGAGGCTCTGACAGACTCCACTCCACTCAGCCTTGTTCCCTTTTCCCAAACCATGGTATCCAGGCAAGGAGGAGTTCGTGGCAACCTTCAAAGGCAACGAGTTCTTCTGCTACGACCTGTCACACAACCCAATCCAGAGCAGCACTGATGAGATCACGCTGGCCTTCCGTACCCTGCAGCGCAACGGGCTCATGCTGCACACGGGCAAGTCCGCGGACTACGTCAACCTGTCTCTCAAGTCTGGGGCTGTCTGGCTGGTCATCAATTTAGGCTCAGGAGCTTTCGAGGCCCTCGTGGAACCCGTCAACGGCAAGTTCAACGACAATGCCTGGCATGACGTCCGGGTCACCCGAAACCTGCGCCAGGTAGGGAGAGCAAGAGGGCCAGGTGTTAGCCACATGTGGGTCAGAACACAGGTGGAGAGAGAGGGCTTCCTGGGGTGTGGCCAGGGAGGTGTGGTTCTGCAGCATGACTGGGCTCAGGACTGTGGGGGCACTCGAAGCGTGCCCACAGCTGTGTGGCCTCGGAGACCTCGGTGACCAGGATTTGAACTAGGAGGTGGCTCCTGAACTGCTTCTAGACGGAAGCCTGAGGCCCAGGGCAGATCTGGGCTCCAATTGATGGGAACAGCTGGGATTTCAAGGACTGGGGCTCTGGAAATCAGCTGACATAGGAGGAGCTTCAGGAGGTGGGAGGAGAGAGCAGAACCAGAGTGCTGGCATGGGGAGGGGTCTTGCAGGGTGAGCAGGCTGCCCTGGTGGAGTGGGCGTGGGGGTCTCAACACTGGAGCAAGCAGGTGAAGATGCGGGGGAGTGCAGGATGTAGTCTGGTCTCAGAAGAGGCTTTTCCAGGGCCGAGGCAGGGGTGGAGTGAACTCAGGTTGGGGCAGCAGGTTGGGGAAGGAGCATGAGACCAGAGAGGGTGCCGCCGCTGCTTCTCCTCTGGGCAAGACTTGCCCTGACTTACCCTTCCTTTCTGTGCTGAGGCACTGGCTCCCAGCTCTCTGTGAATTGTCTTCTGCTTCTGGCTCCTAGGCCTGCACACGCAGGTGCTCTGAGGGGGGCCTTTCTGGGTCAGCCCCTGGGTATGGGGTGGTGCCCTTCTTTGTAGTGTCCCCTCTGCTTCTGCTCCCGGACTCCCCTCCTGAGCAGGTGCTCTGAAGAGTGGCCCTCTTCACTGTCCACAGGGCCTGTGGTGGCATTTGCAGGTGAGGCCACCTTTCTGGTCAGGCTTTGCTTGACAGGAGCCCCACAGCTAGTTTCCAGCCCCAGGAGGTTCCTGCCTCCCACCCTTCTGCCCACCCTTCTGCCCAAGCAGGAGAGGCTGCTGGGCATTCTGGGAGCTCCTGTTTCTATCTCCTGGCTCCTGCCCCTGCTCACTGCCTCCTGAGTCCCCGTTCCCGTGCTCTCTTGGGACTACAGTCTGATAGCTAACAGCAGTGAAGCTCTTTCAGCCCCATCTCTTTTGGCCTAAGTGCAACTGGGCAACCTGAATGGTCCTGTGCATGCCTGGAGAGGGGCTCCATCTCCCTGCATTGTGGCTGTTGTCTTGGTAGTTTCCTTTCCTTGCTTTTCTTCCTTTTTTTTTCTTTTTGTTTTTGAGGCCAGGTCTCACTGTGTAGTCCTGGCTGGCCTTGAACTGACTGTGTAGCCCTGATTGGCTTTGAACTTCCGGCGTCCTCCTGCCTCAGCCTCCCCAGTGCTGGGATTACAGGTGTACACCATCATGCCTGACTCTTACTAGTTGTCTTCTTCAGACTTCCTGGTTCTGGTTGGGTAGTGACTAACTTTCTGGTGTCACTCTTCTTTGTCATCACCTTTGTTGTCCTCCTTCACCTCCTCCCCTTCCTCCCACTGGAAAACTTATTAATGGGGCTCAGGGCTCTGACTGACCTCCCACTCCTCTTACCTGTGCTCATTTAACACCACTGAGAGATGATCTGATGGGGATTCCTACTCATTTACTGCCACTCCCCCTGCTGTGACAATGCTGTGACTAATCCTGCTGCTCTTTTGGGAACCTGCCGCCACCTGTTGCAGTCCGGCTCCTACTGATGTGCCTATTCTTAGTGCCCTCCAGATTCTGCAGAGTGACATGCTCTGTGGAGTCACTCCTCCTCCTCAATGCAGTGCCCCCTCATGTCGTGTCATCCTGTTTCCTGGTCAGGGGGCTGTCCTCTGCTGTCACCCCCATCCGAGCCCACCCCAGCGTGTTGTGTGCGTTTGTGATACTTCCAGGTACCACGCACGTTTTACTGGAGGCAGGGAAGTTGCCCTTGGTGCCTCCTGCTTGCTTGCCCTCCCTAGGACCGGTGCTGTCACCTCTGCTGCTCCCTTCCGCAGGACACTGCAAGCCCACATTCTACCCATGTTTTGCATGGCCAGTGGATATGTTCATCTTACCGCACACAGAGAAGAACAGCGTGGTGCCTGCCCTTCCGGGACCTCGGCTTTTGAGGGGACTGGATGGGACTGTTAAAAGTGAACAGAGGGAAGCCATGTGAGTGCCAAGTGGGCAGTAGAAGCCTTCATATTCTGTGAACTTAAGAGATCCCCGAGAGGAAGGAGAGGCCTGCACTAGGGGAGGTGAAAGAGCCACGTGGATAGCACAACACATGGCCTCAGTGTGCTGCAGGTAGACCCATGACTGCCACTTCTTGGGGCTTGTGGGGTTGTAGGTCCAGGCTAGTAACTTCTTTTTGGATTATCCTACCAGGTGACACAGAGTAGTGGCTGATCATGTTGACCCAGAAGCAGGCCTTCCTGAGGGCAGAGGGTATTTGCTTAAAATCCTCCATCAATAAACCTCTTTCAAAAGGGCTTCTGAGCTGGGTGTACTGACACATGCCTGTGATCCCAGCACTCAGGAGGCTGAGATAGGAAGTTTGCTGTGAGGTCGAGCCCAGTCTGGGCTAGCTAGTGAGTTCAAGGCCAAGCTGAACCCACATAGGTCTTCTAGAGGACTTATTGATCCCTAAATCCAGTCCACACCTATGACTGAGATGTGGTCTCATTCAAGGACTAGCCTGTGGTGAAGCACATGCTTGTGAGACCCTTCACTTGCCTGGTTTTCAGGATGCACAATTTCTTGGGCTCTGTTATTTTTACAGTGTCTCTCAGTCTCTAAATCACTCTGTGTCCTTGGAAGACATTTGTCCACGTCTGGATCCCTTCCAGGTTGTCATAACTTGGAGGTGTTACCGGCATCTTGTAAGTAGAGGCCAGATCCTGCTAAGTGCCCCCAGTAAGGAATCATTGAACTTCAGTGCTGCTGGGGACCAACCCTAGTTGTGCAGCTTTGTGCTGTGTCCACTTGACACCCTGGAACTGGAAGACTCCTTCTGTGATTGGAGGGGTGGTGTGGACCAGCGTGCCTCGCATCAGTGTTCTGTCTCCCTCAGGTTTTCTGTGCCAGGAGCTAAAACAGGGAGGTGACATAAGAAACGACATTTACCTCCAGCTGTTCAGGGTAGATGGCCTTGATCCAAGAGCGCTGTGGTTTCTACATTATTTTCCTCATGTGATTCCAGTGGCCAGGGAGATGATCCCCTGGGAGGGCCTGCCCCAGAGCCAGCACACAGAGCTTTCTCTCTGTTTTGCTTCTGGGGCTGTAACTGTGAGTCAAAGGTCAGCTCCAAAGACTAGAAAGAAGCTGAATTGTCGCCCTTGGGCCTTGGATTAGGTTATCATTCCTGGAGCCATCTAGACATTTTTAGGCCATAGCAGTTAGGATTAGAGGTGGTCTGGTTGAAACAGCATCTGTCTCTCTTCTTCTTTCAAACCCAGCTTTGAAGCTATTGTGACAGGCAGTTCTCTTGGGGGATCTTGGCAGGAGTGGTTACCTCTGAGGATTCCCTGAAGCCTATTTTTAATTCTAGGCCCACTCTCCACCCATACCCAGTATGTCTCCCAACTGCCTCCCACTACCTTGTAAGCAGAATGTGCAAACCCGTTTTATCATTAGCCAGCACCAAACTTGGAAGACAAGCTGGCTACCAAAACATCACATTGTGCTTCCTCTTGCCTAGCTTAGATGGTGGCTTTTAGTACAGAGACTTTCAGGAGCACCCCTGAACCCCAAGAATGAAATCCCTCAAGGACAGAATCTCAAGGATGGAGTCCTCAGGGACAGAATTCCCAAGAATGGAATCCTCTTAAGGATGGATTCCATCAAGGATGGAGTGTCCAAAGATGATATCCTCAAGGATGGAGTTTCCAATGGCTCAGTGCCTAAGGAATGGTGTCTTCCAAGGATAGAGTTCCCAAGGGATAGAGTTTCCCAAAGATGGAGTCCTTCAAGGAAGAAGTCCTTAATAACATAGTCCCTCAAGGATGGAATCCTCCAAGGGTAGACTCTGCAAAGGATAGAATCCCCAGAAGATGGAGTTCTTAAAGATGCAGTCATCCAAGGATGGAGTCCCCAAGGATGGAATTTCCAAGAATGGAGTAACCCAACAATACAGTCCTCCAAAGGTGAAGTCCCCAAGTGTGGAATCCCCCAGGGATGAAGTTCTCATGAATGGAATCCCCAAAGATGCAGCCCAACAGGTATTTAGGACCTCTTTCCTCCTGTGTCCTCTCTGGCATGGCACACAACCTGTTTTGGGACCTAGATCTGCTGCTCTCCAATCCTGTCTACCCCACTCCTAGTTCTTCCCTTTCTTCCCACAGCTCTCCTAGGTTCTGCCTCCCTCTCCCCGCCATTCATCTTCCTTTCTGTTTGATGAAATCTTAGAGCTGGGTTTTGAGTCAGATGGACTGGTTTCAAATCCCAGCTCTGCCACTAGTTAAGTGACTTTAGGCAAATTATACAACTTCTCTGAGCTTCAGTTCTTCAGAAGAAAATGGTAGGAGCCTTCTGCCGACTGAGGAATGCCTGAAAGCCCTCAGCAGAGTGCCTGCTGTGATGTAAGCCCTGAAGGGCTTGCCGCCGCAGTGATCATTAACTGTGTTTTCTTTCAGTCCCTCTGGCCACCTTCATAAAACCTTCCTCGGCCTGGCTCCCTTCTTTGCTATGTTCTTCAAGCCCTTGGAAACTTGTGTGCCAGCTGCATGTCAATATTGTGTTCATTTCTTATCTTTTCTTCTAAGTGCTGAACAAATTGAAGGCTTAATACCAGCAACTGTTGAGTGCATGTAGTTTTTCTAACAGTTTTCCTGATTTGTTGGGTCTCTTTCTTGAAGCTCGTTGGTGAGATTTGAGACACGAGTGCCCATGTCCAAAATGAGCAGATATAACTACTTAACATGGGCAGTGAACTACCTCTTGTCATCCTGGGAGAAACTCCATTTTGCTTTATGAGGCCAGAAGAAAACCTGTCCTGCTCGCTGCCCTGGATTTTCTCAGATCTCTGTCCTCTGCCAGAGTATTCCTCAGATTATACCGGAACCTCTCTCCTTCACTAACCCCTAAGTTCAAGGGTCTCATTCCTCTTTTGTATTTCATCTAGTTTTCATAACAAGTTCATGAGTGGGAGATATTATTCTCATTTTACTGATAAGGAAACTGAGACTTGGAAGCTCAGAGAATTTGCTCAGGGCTGTTCAGATAGGGAGTGGTGGACGGAAGTCTGTGTGACTCAGAAGCTACTCCATCTCTCTGCCTCCCGAGGCCCTGGTTGTCATTGGTGCAAAATGCAAAGAAGGCTGCAGTTCCCCTGTGGCTCTGTCATTCTGAGATATTCAAACATTCTGCTCATATCGCCAAAAAATAGGCTCCTCTATGGCCAAGTGCCGTGGATTCCTCTTCTTTGTCCCGAGCTTCTCTTGTTCATGCTACACAGAGACCATATTCATCCCAGATTTTTGTGATTTGTGCTTTCTTGAGGGGGCTAGAGCTGTCAGAGTTCACAGTGCAGATGGGCCACAGTTAGGTGCAGAGGCCCTTGGCCATGGTGAGTTTCCACTTGTTGTAGTGACTGGCTTCTCCCCCGGGTCCCTGGTGCCCTAACTCACCAGACATTGCCATGCTGAGCTCTGGGAATGGATAAGAGCTTCCCTGCTCACTTGTCTGAAATCTTAGCTCCCCAGATTCCCGCCTGGGCTGCTGTCTCCCTTTCCTGAGCTGCTCTCTCCCTCTCCTGAGCTGTGTCACAGGCCACCAGGGAGGGGTGCCAGTGTGAGCTCTGTCTGAGTATATGACCCCAGTTGCCCCTAAATCATGATCACATGGACAGGTTCTGGATCCTCAGTCCCTAGGTTTAGAGAGTTCCCATCTCCTCCATGCTAACCCTGCTGGTTTTCAGAGGAAGCCTGGTCTCTTGACAAATGAATGAAAAGTCCAGATTTTGAAATCACTCCTCCTCTTTCAATGCTCTTTTTAATTTGCTGTTCTACTTGTTAACAATGGACCCTTATTTATTTATTTATTTATTTATTTTTTGTGAACATTGAAAAAAACTTGTTTATTTTATTCTCCATACCCAGTTCTAATTCCAAAGAGCAGTGCTCGGACTTTTGCTTCCAATGCCCCTTTTTCCCCTGCCTTGTTTGACTGGTCCTGTGCACTGTCAGACAACTCTTACCTTTTTGGGTGCAATCAGTTTTGCTGCCCTGAAGCTAAGTGCTCCTCTTTCTGACTAGTTGGCCTCTTCAGTTCATGACAGTCCTACCAGCCAGGGGGACTAATCCTTTTGTCACACGTTACCCCTCACTTCTGTCACTGTACCTGCAATTAGACTCTTCTGCTAGGTAAACTGCTTGCTTCTACATCACTAATAATTAATATTGGTTATTCAGCACTTCTTCTAGCTGCTAAATATTGAGTTCTGTTATTTTTAATTATACAAAGCCCTTATTAATTGTCTTACTGAATTAGTCCTGTGCCCACTGGTTATAATAGCTCTTTAACTAATGGCTCTGTCCCTGAAATACCTCTCCTCCTCACAATCATGGTGTTGGCTGTGCAGTAGTATTTAACGGATGCTAAACAGCCGTATTCCTCCATCTCTGATGCTCTTAAGTAAAGCCGCCTCGGCCTGTTTGGCATCTCCTTTTCAGAGACCAGGTTAATGGTGAAGGTGGTTGTTGCTGCTGTGCTTGGCTATGGGAAGAGAAAATGAATTTAGAAGCAGGTGGGAGTGAGGACTTTGGAGACTGGGGTAGGAGATCTGACTCGTAGCCTAGGGAGGAGTGCGGGAGTACAGAGGTAGGTGGGCTTCAGTGTTCCTCTTTGTGGGGGAGGGGAGTGAATTTCTGGTACTGGTAACGGGAAGCGGAGGTTCAGGGGTTTCTGTGTCTACGCTGAAGGAGGCTGGACTGCGGGGTGGTCTTGCCAGTTCCAGGCCTTGCTGGGATCGTGCTACTGGGCACTTTATTCTCAGAGGGGTGACTGCATGGAGAATACGAAACTAGGGATGAGGACTTTTTGGGAAATGTGGGATCTGGAAAAGTCAAGGTGGGCAGGCGGGAGGGAGCAGCTGTGGGTGGGAGAGGGAGAGGAGCGGGAGGCTTTGGGGTGGTCAGGTACAATGTGAACGCGAAGTCTTTGCCAGCCCTGGAGGGCAAGGTTTCCTTTCCCCTCTTCTGATGATGATTCACCCTTCCTTTCTCAAGGAAGAGAAGCAAGAAAATGAAAAATAAAATAAAGTTTATAAAAGAAAGAAAGAGAGAAAGAGAGAGAAGAGCTACCTCTCTCCCCAGTGGCTCCCTGGATCTGTTTGCCTATCCTCCCATTCCCAGGAAAAGCAGATGCCCATGTCCCCTCCTGTGCTCCTTGGGAACCACTTTGGCCTCCAAATGAAACTGCCTCTCATTCTTGCCTGTTCTTTGAATCCCAAGGGGCTTTGCCCACTCGTCTCCCGGCCTGACAGCCAACTGGCCCATCACCAACCGGTTAACCCATTAACCCAACATGACCACTGGTCAGCCAGTTGGCCAGCACCAGCTCACTTCAGTTCTCCGGAAGGCCATCTGGTTGACCAGTCAGCTAACAAACCCATCGTCCATTCCCTGAGTCAGTAGCCCACCCCTTCTCACACCCCTGCTCCCCTCCCTCCCCTCCCTTCAACTCCCTCCCATCTCAGCCAACAGGACCTACTAATACTGCATAACTGGGCCTGCTTCCTAACCCTGCCTTCCTTCTCTCCCCTTCTGTTGGAAAACCCTGTTGCCGACTCTGTGTGTGTTACTAACACGCTTATAACCCAGGGGACCAAGGGACGGGCAGGGACAGGTGGGGCAAGGTATGAGTGACAAAACCGAACTAACCTTTCTGTCTCATCTGCGGAATGTCAGTCATTTTTAAGTCTTTGCTTTCTTGGTCCAGTTCTTTTGTTGTTTTCTTCTCTACTAACCAAGGTCTTTAACTGTTCCCCTTCTCTGCAGACGGCTCTTCAGGGAGGGGGTGAGGGGACGAGGAATCCAGAGGGGTAGGGGAAGGGATTGGGATAAGAAGGGGTTTAATTTTGTGTGTGTGTTTTATTTTTCCCTCCCATTATGATTTAATTTCCTTTAAACCAAGTACTTCTGCTGAACCTGAGGTGGGAGGGTTTGAACCAACAACCAAATATATATGGATATATATTTTTCCTCCTTCCTTGAGTTTCACAGTTGGTCATTTTATTTTTCTTTTCTTTTCGTTGTGTTCTTTTGTTGTTGTCTTTGTTGGTTTTTTTTTTTTGACCCCCCTCCCCCCCTCTCCGGTGAAGCACGCAGGGATTGGACACGCTATGGTAAACAAACTGCATTATCTGGTAGATATCACTCTAATTGTCTTACCGTTTGGTTTGCCGTGGGTTTTTTTAACTGTTCGATTCTCCCACTTTTGTTTCCTCTCCTTGTTTGGTTTTTGGTTGTTTTGCTCTTCCAATTGTTTTTTGTGTCCTGGACAATCTTTTAGATTTTGCTTCTCTCTTTAGTTTCCTTCCCTCCCTTTTCTTTCTTTCTTTTTTTTTCCCCCCTCAATCCCAACTCAAAAACCAAAAGACAATTGGAAATCAAGGAATTTGGCCTGGCTCTGCCCTATTATCCCTGCCTTCTGAATTCAGATTCCTGGCCAGAGTGACCTGGGGCAGGCCCTGTGGTCATCGGCTCTGGTTAGACCAGCCCCGATGCCAAGCGGCTTATTTCAATTGCTTTCTTTTGTTCTTTTCCCTCCCCTCCCTTGTTTTTTCTGTTTGATTTGGTTTCTTTCTTGGTCTCCTGAAAATCCATGGAAAACACCATCTCATGACATGCTCTGCTCTGCTCACTGTCAGCTCCAGATGGGACCCCTCAAGCTGAGGGAGAGGGTGGGGATGCCGCCTCCATTGGCAGTCAGCTGGGCAGCTCCCCCGGAAGGGTGGGAGTGACCCTGGGAGACACAGACCACCTTCATATCACCAATTCATACCAGTTTGGGGACTGCTTCATGTTGGCTGCCAGGGAAAAGGTGACATCCTCTCCCCCACTTCTTAGCCTTGAGAGTTCCCTGTTTGTCTCCCCCACATTTTGCATGGCATGAATGGTCTCCCCCGCCACCAGGGATAGTGTCCGGTCCCCCCGAGCCCTGCTGCTCTGACTAACACTGTGTTTCACACTGTCTCCCTTCCCCTGCGCCTCTCCCCGCCGTGTCCTTGCCTCTCCCGCATGGCCATGGACCGGGGCTTGGCTTCCTTCCCTGTCGGAGGGCCGTCCCTGCAGGGTGGGGCTGGGCCAGCCTTGGCTGTCCGTGTCCTTGCCAAGCGCCTGTGTTTGGGCTGGGCTCAGGCCCGGTGAGTGCTGGTGTGGGTGTCGGTGGAAAGGCAGCTGGTGTGTGTTAGTGTGTGGGTGCGACTGTGTGTAAATGTTGGTGTGACATTTAGGGGTGTTAGTGGGAAGCCGTGCTGTGTGTTTGGGAGACTGCTGGTGTCTTTGCATGTGTATGCGCTGATGTGAACGGGAGCTGTGGGCCTGGCGAGGATTCTGCCCCTCAGTGTGGGTGCCAGGCCGGGCAGGGGCAGGGAGGGGCTGGAGGCCTTTACTCCCTGCCTGCCTGCCTTGGAGTGCGTGCCCACAGGTCCTGTGGTGCGTGATCCCCTGGGATTCCCTCAGGCCTGCCGTGTGCTGGCTCTGCAGCAGCAGCCGGTTAGTCATCGCCTATTAATAATGCAGAGTGATTGAGCACTAGGCTAGGGACCCTGCAGATGGACGTGTCTGCTCCCGAGGGACTGGCGCTGCGTGGGGCAGCTGCCTGGTCTGGCCAGCTTCCCCGACTGTAGGGCTGACTGGCTGGAACAGAGGGAAGTGTCGGAGCTAGGGTGCCCAGCCTGACAGCCCCCCACCTCCCTAGAAGGCTCCACCTCTGAGGCTAGTGCCATGGCCAGTGCCACCCCAGTCATCCCCAGTCTACTCCGTGGTACTCCTTGGTGTCCCTAGGAGTTCAGATGGAGCTGTGAGGTGGGGTAGCAGCAGCTGCCACACACAGGCTGTGTCTCTCCAGCTGCTGCTTCTAGGAGTTAGCTGCCTCCCGCCCAGCTGGGCCACTGAGCACAGTTCCGGAGCTGGCCATTTGGAGTTCTCCTTGCAGACCTTTACTGGACAGCCAACCTGTGATTTTGGGGACTGAAGGGAGGCAAGATCAGCCTATGGAATACACCCCAACCACCTTGGGAGGGTCACCCTCAAATTAGGGCCCAGGGAACCACCCTTCTTGTCTTGGTTTGGCAGAAACTTGACCCCAAGGATTGAGGCTACAAAAGTTCAGTTTCCTCATTTACCAAATGAGCAGACGTTAAACTGCACTATTTCATGGGACCAGTAAGAAGGTCAAGAGGGGTAATGCAAGTGAAAGCTTCTGACTGGATCAGGGGAATTATAGTTTTATTAAGCTTTTCAAAGATTTAGCTGATTGTCTCCATGTTTCCGGGCAGGGATATGTATGAAGAAGCCATTGCCCCCATAGCAGACTCTGGAGAATACAGCATCTCCGGCCTTGCTGGAGACCCTATCACCATCCCAGAATAACTGCATGAACCCTCAGAATGCTTCAGAAGTTGGGTTGGTGAGGAGGGAAGACAAATGGCGTGATGAGGTTTGTCAAGAAAGCAACAGCCTTCTCTGGTTTCAGCCTGGCAAGGGAAGTCCCTGCTAAATGCCAAGGCTTCAAGGCCATTCTTCCCTCCATGAGTGGCACTGACTGAGGAAACAGATCTCTGTGCCTCTCGGTGGCCTCACAAATGCTCAGAAGCCTGCCCTGAGGACCATCTGTCAGGCCAAGGCTAGCGTCAGAGAACAGGGCACCAACAGAGATGGGGTGTGACAAGTTCTGGTCCCCAAGTCATCATTCTGTGGGGTTTCATAGGGTTTTGTATTGACTTTCCTAACTCATCCATGTGCACTGTTGTCCTCTGAGCCCTTCTCTTTGGGGGAGAGGGTGGGCACAGGCCAGAAGGCCCACCAGCCAGTTAAGAGGTTTGGGTAGAGTGTGGTCAGGCTGATGGACGCTGGCTTGTAAAAACAATAACGGTTCTTTGTGCATACAGCAGTGTCTGCCTTTCATTTTTTTGAATATCATTTAAACCCGGCTGAATCTGGATTTCAGGCAGTAGATAGCGAGTTTTCCCAGTTCACAGATGAGGAAGTTGGGGACACACACCCTGCTCCGGAGTCGTCTCAGCACTTGCACTTGCCTCCCATCTTGTCCCAAGTGTAAACCCGGAAGATAAGAAGTTGTTAAACCCTTTCTCTAGGCTGGAGAGTCAGAGGTAAAAGGAGGTTGTTCTGGGGAATGGTGAGGGCTAAATGAGAACCGAGGACTTCTGACCTCAGTTCCCAAACTGTACAAAACTCAGACCCCAGAGTTTACCACCGATCTGTAAATATCGTCAGTCAAGTTCATCTCTTGGTGTGTCTTCCCAACTGCTTCTGGCCTCAGTCAGCCCTTCTGCCTCTGTAAGGTGGTGACGTCTACACGGAGCTGGGCTGCAGTACCTCACCCGTGCAGGAGCCCCTTCCTTTCTGCTGTCTCCAGCTCCATTCCCACCCTGCTCCACCCTGATGGGATGCAAGCAATTTTTCTTTCTTTTTTTTTTTTGAGACAGGGTCTCACTCTGTAGTGCAGGCTGGCCTTGAACTCACCTATGTAGCCCAGGTGTTCATCACCACGCTTAGCCAAGCAACATATTTATCAACTTGTTTTTGTTTTTCATTAATTTTTGATACTGGGGATTGAACCCTGGGCATTCAAATTTTCCCAACCTTTTTTATTTTTTGCTTTGAGATAAGATCTTCCTAAATTGCTAAATTGTTCCTGCAGCTGGGTGTGGTGGTGCACGCCTTTAATCCCAGCGCTCAGGAGGTTGAGGCAGGAGGATCATTGTGAGTTCGAGACCAGCCTGAGCTACAAAATGAGTTCAAGGCCAGCCTGAACTGCATAATGAGACCCTGTCTCAAAAAATAGGGCCAGGGATTTAGCTCAGTGGCCAAAGCGCCTCCCTGGCAGGCCGGCGCTAGGTTGTGAGTTCAATTCCTGGTACCCAAAAATAAATACATAAATAAATAAAAATAAATTGTCCATGGGCTCAAATTTTTGGTCCTTCTACATCAGCCTTCCAGAGTGCTGGGATTATAGGCATGAGCCTCTCTTGGACTAGTTTTTAACCACATTTGGCTCATGGGGCCCTTTGAGAATTTGGGACCAACAATGAACTCTCACAGGAGATAAAAAAAAGCCTATAGATATGATTTTTGTACACTGTCCATGGGCTTTAGGGAAGCCCATTTGGTTGCCTGAAAGTTAAAAACACCTGTCTTCTAGGCAGGTGTGATATCACATACCTGTAATCCCAGCACTCTGGAAGGACTGAGGCAGGAAGATCACAAGTTCTAGCCCAGCCATGACAACTTAATGATTTAGCAAGACCCTGTCTCAAAAAAAGCTGGGGATGTAAGCTCAGTGCAAGACCCTGAGTTCAGCCTCCAGTGTTGGGAGAGGGAAAGGGTGCAAACAAGCAACAATTAAAAAAAAACAAACCACCTGCTTTCTAACTTATTCTTCCTAGAATAGGGAGGCCAGTGCCCCTGTGATCATGGCAGACAGCTGGGAAAGCTCTGGACAATGACGATGTTCCCTTCGTCCTCAGCCTTTCTGTCTAAGGGCCCACCAAGGTGGGGATATTTATGGCTAGGGCCTGTTTGCCCATACTACCCTGCCTACTTATGTGGGGATCAGCAAGGCAGAACCAAGAGTTCTGTGGCTGGGGGAGCTGAGAGCCCATCTAGGCCTCAGGCTGCCCTTGGGCCACCTCCAGCCAGCCACATGGCTCCTGGGGAGCGCGGGGGTCACACTGGGGGTCCTGCTGCTCCTGGCGCAGCCTGTCCTCTTGCAGTGCTTTATAACCCACTCGGCTGACTGGCTGTGTCGATGGCTTGGTGTGGGCTGGGTCTTGGGTCCTGGCCTGGTCTCCAGGACGCTGCTTGGCAGGGAGATGGCCTGACAGCCCCTCCCTGGGTGGCCTCTGGAGGGGTGCAGTGTGTGTGCAGGTGTGTCTGGGGTTGGTGATCGGTGGCGAATGGGCAGAGGAATGAGTGGGCATCACTTGCTGGTGAGGAAGCTCAGATCTGATGTTCCCTCTGTTTCTTTCTTAACTCACAAGCATCTCTGTCAGACAGTTGTTCCCCTTTCCTCCTCAGTGGAAGGAAGCTTCTGGTTCCTGCACCCCACAGCTCTTTTGCCTTCATCGCTGCTCCTGGCCCTCTGCCCCGCATGCCTTCTCCTCAGCGCTGCCCTTTCTGGCTCGTGCTGCTGGGCCTGGCCCCCACCCCGCTCCTCTAACCTGCATGGGTCCCCGCTGCAGGGGCTGCTCTGTGTCCCACGGCTCTCTTCCTCCCTACCTCCCCTGCTGGCCCCACCCCTTCCAGAAGCTGCGTGGGGGGGGGGTTGGGGGGCAGGGGATCAAGAACCCTGGGTGTGGAGGGGGACAGGGGAATTACTCCCCTGTTTCTTGCTTTTACTAACGAACCTGCCATTTTTGTGTCTGGACTTTGATTTGTCTGAGGGAACAGTCGGGTTTACTAATCCTAAGTCATCTCCCTCCTTACCTTTCCCAGACACCTCTCCTCCATTCCCTCCACTCTTGGCTTCCTCTCCACCCACTGCCGTCTCCCCCTTTCTCCTTGTACTTCCCCCCACCTTTTCTGGGCTGATTCCCTTCCTCAGTGCACCTCCAATGTCACCCTGCCTCCTGCCGCCCTCCACCCCACCCCCGGGCTGTATGAGAGTGATCAAGGCGGTCCTCTTCCTGGGGAGCCACCGAGGGTCAAGTGATTTGCCCAAAGCCACTGGCACAAGATGGGATTTGCTCCCAGCCCAGAAGGGACTTGAGGAAGGTGTTCCTGGACCTCCTTACCTTGCCCCAGTCAGGTCCTTCTAGCTCAGAGAGAGCCAGGGGACAGTGATCTTGACCTGGGAGCGTGGAGTGGGATGGAGAACCCACAGGGCGAGGGGGTGGCCTGAGGGTGTCCTGGCTGCTGAGGCCAGGGAGGGAGGACCCAGCTTTGGGGCCAGAAGGGCCCTTTCCCTTCATGGAAGCATAGATGAGCCCACTCATGGGTGGCTGTCACTAAAGCCACAGGCTGTGAGGGAGTCAGGCTTGCAGATGGAGATACAGGCAGTGTGGCCCTGGGGCACAAGGCAACTTGCTGTTGGTCTTAATGACCATGCGCTGTGTCCCCTAGGCTGTGAGTGGGGTTGTGGGGCTATGTCAGGCCAGGTGTCTGCCCTTCGGGAGCTGATGGCCCAGTTAGGGCAAGCATATGAGCCAGGAAGCAGTGACTAGCTCAGGTCTGGGTCTCTGCAGTGGCAGAAGTGCAGGCAAGAGCAGGGTGGGAGCTCCACTTGCCCCAGAGAGGCCCTTTCAGCTGTTGCACCCTCCCCGATGTCCCCGTCCCTCCATCCTGGTCCTCTCTTCCCTCTCTCCAGCTCTTCTCTGCCCAATCTAATCTTGTTTGCATGTTTTTGTGACTAATACTTTGACCCTCTCCTTTTCCATCCAGAACCCCACTTCCCAGCCTCAGGGCAAGGTGGAGGGAAGAAGAAATAATTGATAATGACCAGCCTTCCACTCAGAACAAGGCTCAAAAGCTTTCAGACTGCCCCCTCCCACAGACACCTGTCACCTTGAACCGAGCTGCCCCAGCACAAGGTTTGATGGTTCCCAGGAGGTGGCCTCTCAGCCCTCAATCTGCTCAGCCCCACCCCTGCACCACAAGGCTCCAGGCGAGCATGTGGGGACTCTAGGGTCCTGGGGAGGGGGTTACTCCCCTGCCTGGATGCTTCCTTGACCCTTAGAAGTCCCCCACCCCGGGAGATAACGGAACCCTGAACACCAGGTCCTGAAAGATGGCTGGTGGCATGTGCCTCTGGACTGGTGACAGTGGGGACAGCAAAGATGTGCCCAGAAGGCCCCAGTCTCCAGACCTTTGGGGAGCAGGGGGTCAGGTGAGCTGTGGCCTGCAGAAGCACAGGGTCAGGCTAACAGAGAACCAGCTCCTTGGTGGCCCCTGTAGGGCACTGCCTGTGTCCTCACTGACCCCACCCCGCCTTAGTCACCACCTTCCTAGAGATGGGCTCGGGGATCCACAGCCCTGGGCTTTTCTCCCATTCCCCGGTGGGTGTCTGGAACCCCATTTGCTGCTCCTTGGTTAGACTCTTCAGGGAGCAGGTGGGCCTTTGGCTGGGGTGGGGCACTCACTGTTTCCTGTTCTTGGCCCTCCCTGAAGGTCTCCTCCGCCTTCCCCAGGGCAGTGCTGATTGGCACTACCTCCTCCCTGCCATCGCTTTTTCCGGCTGGATTTTCTGCCTCAGGGCCCTGTCCTACTCTGCTCCCTCCTGCTGGGGTGACAGTTATGTTGGTAGGGCAGATAGTGACATGAAGAAGGGAAAGCGGGCTGAGTGGGTACAGAACTGTCTGCTTCATTGGGTGAAGGAGAGTGACCCCCTCAGACACCAGGTGGCTGAGGAATGGAGACACGCCCTGGAGAGCTGGGAGCCCTTGGGACCTACCCGGCAGTGGTGGGAGTCAGCTTGGAAGGGTGGGATGCAGCCCAGGTCCCGGACTTCGCTGGCATAGCAGGGCCTCGGTCCGCCGCGTTGTCTTCAGTGCCCGATTTACAGGGCAGGGGCCGCAGGTGAGCCTGAGCCGCCCACATCCGGGGAGTGGCCGTTTTCTGCCTCAGTTTAGAAGAAGCTCTGAAACCACAGAAATCCCAATGCCAGAGCTCACCATCAAGGGGAGAAAAGTGATGCCATTAGCCTTCCCTCACGTCCCTGGCGGGCCCTGTCCTGAAGTCCCCACTCCCGTGGAGAGCACCCCTGGGAATTGCTGCTCTGCTCTGTCCCTTTGAAGAGCTCTTCCCGTCCCTGCAGGCTGCTGTCTGCTGTCTGCGGAGCTAGGGGCAGGAGCCTAGGGCAGCCCTGTGCCTCCCCGACCCGGAAACCATCAGATCTTGTGCTGTCTTCTTTTCCTCCTTTCCTGTCTTCCCCACTGTTCCTTCTCCAAAGCAAGCAGACATAAAAATGGGGGTCCCCTCCCCCACTGCCCCCTGGCCCTCCCTAGCCCGGCCTGTGGCTCTTCCCAGGGAGTTGATGCCAGTTGTCTCCTGTCTCTCCCCCTCCCTGGGCTGGGCAGGTGACCATCTCAGTGGACGGGATCCTGACCACCACAGGCTACACGCAGGAGGATTACACCATGCTGGGCTCCGACGACTTCTTCTACATTGGGGGCAGCCCCAACACAGCGGACCTGCCGGGCTCACCTGTCAGCAACAACTTCATGGGCTGCCTCAAGGATGTGAGTAGGGCAGGAAGGGCCGGGTTAGTCCAGGAGCCCGCTGCCCCGTCTGCCCTGTCTGTGTGTGATGTACTCTGACCTGGCCGGCGGCTTCCCCTAGAGAGGATTCTGTCTGAGTCCGTGGTGGGACTACATGGTGGGACATGTTCCCTGCTCCAGACTCAAGTCCTCCTGACGCAGGCAGGAGAGGTCTCCCCTCTCATTTCCTTGAGGCTTGGAAGCTCCTGTCCTCTCAGAGACTTCTTGAGGGAAGTTGTGACGGAAGCGATAACTATTGGCTGCGAAGGTTAAAGGCCTGTGTTTCAGTTTCCCGCTCCCTGGCTCTGTGACCTTGACCAAATCACTTGACCTCCCTGAATCTTATAGTTGCCCCTTCTGTCGACAAGTGGCTGGTAGCTGCTCGCTAAGGCTGTTGTGCGGAGTGACTGAGGGCGTCGGTGAAAAGACTTTGTCCATCCCAAACTGGCAATTGACAGCAGTAGCGACTGCTGCCTTTTTCTTATTATGAGCTGCGAAGGGGGGCCACTGAGAGCCCATAGCCCGCCTGGCCAGCGGGGGGCCAGAGACAGGTCAGAGGAAGCAAGCCGGGCATTGGAGGTGCTTGTGCACAGCCTCCATGTGTGGCCCTGAGCGGGGGCTCCTGGGGATGGGCGGTGGCGGGGTGCCACGGACAGGTGTGGCCAGGCCCTAAGCGCTCTTGCTTCTCTATCCCTGACCCCCCTCCTCCCTGCAGGTGGTCTATAAGAACAATGACTTCAAGCTGGAACTCTCCCGCCTGGCCAAGGAAGGGGACCCCAAGATGAAGCTGCAGGGGGATTTGTCATTCCGCTGTGAAGATGTGGCTGCCCTGGACCCGGTGACCTTTGAGAGTCCTGAGGCCTTTGTGGCACTGCCTCGCTGGAGTGCCAAACGCACTGGCTCCATCTCCTTGGACTTCCGCACCACAGAGCCCAATGGGCTGCTGCTCTTCAGCCAGGGCCGACGGGCTGGGGCTGGGCCGGGCAGCCCCAGCTCTGCCCAGCGGGCCGACTACTTTGCCATGGAGCTGTTGGATGGCTACCTCTATCTTCTGCTGGACATGGGTTCTGGGGGAATCAAGCTGCGGGCATCCAGCCGCAAAGTCAATGATGGCGAGTGGTGCCACGTGGACTTCCAGAGAGATGGGCGCAAAGGTCAGGAGGCCTCTGGACCGTCCCCTCTCCTGGCTGCTCCTCTCCACTTGCTCTGACCTCTTCTCCAGCTCCCTTCAAATGCTCTTTGTGCTGCATCGTCTCCCGCTCTGTCCCCTGTCATTTCTCCTGCCTTCCACCAGTCCTTCCTTTGTCCCCTGTATCACGGCATACCAGCAGCGTTTGGTGTCGGCCTAACCTGGGTTCATACATCAGCTCTTTCACTGGTGGGACGTGGGCTTCAGTTTCCTTACCTGCAAAGGGAATAATGGCACAGGGTGCATCAAGGGGAGAATACAGAAGCATATCTGTGAAAGGGTTAGCCTAGTATTCAGCACAGGGTACTCATTACATCTTGCTCTAGGGAAATAGCTTCCCAGGTATGCCTCCCTTCTATCCAGAGTCTTCAAGCTTTGTTCTATTAACTCACTTAACAATTATAGGAATCCCTCAGTATCTTCCGAGGATTGATTCCAGGGGCCATCCACCCCCAGTACCAAAGTCCATGATGCTCAAGTTTCTTTCTTTCTTTCTTTTTTTTTTTTTTTTGGTACCTAGGATCGAACTCAAAACCTCATGCCTGCCAGGCAGACGCTTTGGTCACTGAGCTAAATTCCCGGCCCTATTTTTTGAGACAGGGTCTCACTATGCAGTTCTGGCTGGCCTTGAACTCACTTTGTAGCCCAGGCTGGTCTTGAACTCCCAGTGATCCTCCTGCCTCAGCCTCTTGAGTGTTGGCTCAAGTTTCTTATATAAAAGTGTGGTATAAAGTATGGCCTACACAATCTTCCTACTTTAATTCATCTCTAGATTCCTTACATTTATATACAATATAAATGCTATATAATTATTATTATGAGAAATGCTATATAATTGCTGTTCAGCACAGATGCTGTTTCCCCCAAATGTGTTTCCATCTGCGTGTGGTTGAACTGGCGGGTGGAACGTGAGGATACAGAGGCTGGGGGCGCTCACTGACTCGCGTGTGTCAGGCGCTGTCCGCGGTGCTGGAGAGAGAGCAGCGCACCGACTGCTTTTCGCCATGTTCTGGCCGGGAGAGACATAGTAAATAGCGTGACACTGCCTGGCAGGACGGGCAGCTGTGGGCCAGCAGGTGCTGGTTCTTGAACCTTATGCCACTGAACCTTCTGTGACTTCCAGCCGCCCTGCCCTCACTCTTCCTCTGCAGTCTTCCCTTCCTGTGCTCTTCTTTCCTCTCCTCTTTTCTCTTCTCCATTTTGTTGAACATGAGAGAATTAGCCAAGAAGGAGAATGATACAAATGAGACCTGACAGATTATCCAATTTAAGTGAATCTCAACGTCAGCTAAATTTTTGTGCTTCTCTGGCTGTCACCACTCCAGGCCTGTGAGTCTGAGCTCAGTGGCCGTGCCTCTGCACACAGGGAGGAGGAGCCGCCTAGGGCTCCCGGAAGTGTCCGCCACTCGTGGGCTTGCCATGTCCTCCCTTCCTCCCCCAGAGAAATCTGTGTGAGGTGGTTCCGTACCCTGGCTGTGGCTCAGGACAGCACCTGTGGGTCCTTGCGTGTGCTGCCTCCCAGGGGAGCCACCAAGGGGGTCTCCTTGGGGTGGAAGGCAGCCCACGCCTTGCTGAGCACCTAGGTCTTCTGCCCCACTGGCAGCCAGGAAGTGGTCCTCACGCTGCTCTCTAGAGCCCAGACACTCGGTCTGGTTGGGCCTTGAATCAGTCTTTTTAAAAATTTTTTTATTTGGAGACAGGGTCTCACTATGTAGTTCAGGCTGACTTGGAACTGACTGTGTCGCTCAGGCTGGCCTTGAACTTGTGGCGATCCTCCTGCTTGAGGCTCCCGAGTGCTGGGGCTACAGGGGTGTGCCACCACACCTAGCTCGAATCCCTGTCCTGACGAGATCTGGACATTACTAATACCCTGTGTGTTCAGTGGCATTAAGTATATTTATATCATTGTGTGATCATCATCACCACCCATCTCTAGAACTTTTTCATCTTCCTAAATTGAAACTGTTTCCATGAGACAACTAATTCCTCACTCCTCTTCTCCACCCCTGGCAGCCACCATCTTACATTCCATCTCCGTGAATCTTCCTCGGAGGACCTCTTATAAGTGAAATTATTCAATAGCTGTCCTTTTGTGTCTGGCCATTTCACTTAGCCCAGTGTCTTCAGAGCTCATCCATGTTGTAGCATGAGTCAGAATTTCCTTCCTTTTTAAGGCTGAGTGATGTTCCATCGTCTGTATACACACAGCATGTTTATCCATTCTTCTCTCAGTCAGTGGGTTGGGTTGTTCTCTTTCCATGTTTTAGAGGCCTGCGCTTACTTCCATTTCCTCTCCCTGACTTGCCATTCTACACTCGTTTTCCCACCTCTTCCATTCTCTTCTTTTCCCACTATTCAGTTTATTTGCTAAGAGTCAGATTGGGTGGTGTGCAAGGCCTCACAGTAGGTGTGCGGGGTGGTGTCAGGGTGATCGGGTGGGCCATGTTTGGGGGTCTGTCAGGGGAGGGACCTGAAGCCCTGAGAAGTGGTTTAGCAGTGTGACCCTGGACCAGGTGACACCTTGTCAGGAGAGGACAAACTTGGGTCATGCTATTAACAGGGGGCCCAGGGGAGTGGCCTCTCAAGGTCAGGTGAGGTTTGGAGCAAAGGAGAACACGTTCTGAATAAGGATTGGCATCTGCAAGGGAGGCCCTGCTTAAGGCTCCTTTCACTGTTTCCCACTCTATATACTCTGACCTCTTCCTGTACCCCTTCCTGATGATCCTTGCCACATTCAGGCCTAATTTAGACTCAAAGAATCCTTTCCTTTCTTTAATCCTAGCATTGGCAAACTATTTTCTTTTAAGTTTTTTCTTTCCTCTCAAGGCAAGTGTGGTGGCACGTGCCTGCAATCCTGGCACTCTGGGAGGCTGAGGCAGGAGGATCATAGATTTTGAGCCCAGCCTGGGCAATTTAGCAAATTAGTGCAATCCTGTCTCAAAATCAAAAATAAAAAGGGCTGGAGATGTAGTTCAGCATGAAGTTCCCAGGTTCAATCTCCAGTACCATAAACAAGCAAACAAGCAAAACAACCTTCAAAAACTCAAACTGAAGCTGGGCATTGTGGCGCACGCCTTTAATCCCAGCACTCGGGTGGCTGAGGCAGGAGGATCATTGTGAGTTAGAGACCAGCTTGTGCTACAAAGTGAGTTCAAGGCCAGCCTGAACTGCATAGTGAGACCCTATGTCAAAAAATAGGGCCGGGGATTTAGCTCAGTGGCCTAAGCGCCTGACTGGCTGGCATGAGGTTGTGAGTTTGATCCCCGGTACAAAAAAAAAAAAAAAAAAAAAAGCAAGCAAACAAAAAACTCAAACTGAATAAAGTTTCTACATTTAAGATCTCAGTGATGGCTTTGAAGCTCCCACCTGCTCTCCAGTGTCTTTTCTAAGATAATTACTCATCTTAGTCTGTTTTCTGTTGCTGTAACAGAATACCTGAGACTTCATAAAGGAGAGGAATTTATTCAACTCAGGGTCTGAAGTTGGGAAGGCGAGGGCATGGCAGCAGCTTCTGGCCAGGGCTTTTGTACTGCGTTACAGCCTGACAGGACAGCTGAGCCTGGTGGAAGAGACAAAGCCGGCCGGGTGCCATGGCTCTGTAATGACCGGCTCTCCCGAGAGGGAGTACACTCCTTCCGGAAGGCATTAATCAAAATCCAGTCACCTCTCATGGGCTCCAGGTCCCAACACTGCCACGAGAGCGACTGAATTTCAGCCTGCTCTCTGGGAGGGACAGAAGCATGTGGAAGCCATAGCGTCACTCTCCTAAAGACCTCTTCTAGCTTAGAAAGGCTCTGTGCCTGGCTTCCGTGCTCCTGGCTGCCAGCCCGCCTGTCTGTCTTTTCTGGTCATGGAGCAGCTCCAGGCCTGGGTGCTTGGGTGGAGTAGCGGAAACCCGGGCTCTGAGGCCTTGCTGCCTGGACACGGAGGGCTTGGGCTGTGCCCCTTCCCCACCACGCCACTCGGGCAGGTCCTAGAATCTCTGTGAGCCTTGTCTCAAAATGGCGTTGCAAAGGACCAGTTTGCTAGGGCACTTGTGGAACTAGAGTGATATAAGTGCTGGGCGCCTGGTGTATACTCAGGAGACCTCAGTGCCTGTTAGTGGAGGGGGAAACCTTAGGATTTAGATCTTTTCAGCTTCCTCAAGATTCTCCATCTCCAGTTCCTGGCTTGAGGAGCTGGCTGGGGTAGATGGCCCAGTAAAACCCAGCCCTTTCTGGACTCAGGTTCTGGGCCCCTCTGCTTCCTGCACCTCCTCTGAGGGCTCGCTCAGGCGGGACAGAGGTCCACAGCACGGTGCAGTTGAGCGGGGTCACAGCAGCTCCTGGACCAGGGTGCCTTTGCCAGGGGGTTTGGGCAGGAGGGCAAGTGAAGCTGGGCTTCAGAGCCAGGACTGCTGCTTGCCCTCCTGAACCCACTGTGGGGTGTCGGGTGGAGGGATCCGGGGCCTCCTTGCTGAGTCCGGACATCCCTCCTGGACTGCGGCTCTTCTCCATCCTGCCTGCCCCTCTGAGACCTGCTCTCCCTCGGTCCCCAGGCTCCATCTCGGTGAACAGCCGAAGCACACCGTTCTTGGCCACTGGGGAGAGTGAGATCTTAGATCTGGAGAGCGAGCTGTACCTGGGTGGCCTCCCTGAGGGGGGCCGGGTGGACCTGCCCCTGCCCCCGGAGGTGTGGACAGCAGCACTTCGGGCTGGCTACGTGGGCTGCGTGCGAGACCTCTTCATCGATGGACGGAGCCGAGACCTTCGGGGTCTGGCCGAGGCCCAGGGGGCTGTGGGTGTCGCTCCCTTCTGCTCCCGGGAGACACTGAAGCAGTGTGCATCTGCCCCCTGTCGCAATGGGGGCATCTGTCGTGAGGGCTGGAACCGCTTCGTCTGTGACTGCATCGGGACCGGCTTTCTGGGGCGAGTCTGCGAGAGAGGTGAGGCTGGTCTTTATCCCGGGCATCTCCACCCCGTTCCCATCCCTTCCTTCTCAGGGTGGCTTCCACTTTCCATCCCTTGCCCCTTTCTTCCTCTTCAGAGTGCCCCTTGTAAGCTTGTCATCTTTTAATGATTCTCTGGTCTTCTCTTTCTCTCCACTGGCCCTTGCCTGTCCGTCTCATGTCTAACCCCACACGCGGGGCAGAGGCCACGGTCCTGAGCTATGATGGTTCCATGTACATGAAGATCATGCTGCCCAACGCCATGCACACTGAGGCAGAGGATGTGTCCCTCCGCTTCATGTCCCAGCGGGCCTACGGACTCATGATGGCCACCACCTCCAGGGAGTCTGCCGACACTCTGCGCCTTGAGCTGGACGGGGGGCAGATGAAGCTCACTGTCAACCTCGGTAACCACCCCGCCCTGTGCCTCCTGGCCCTCTCCCCAGCCTGCCTCTCACCCACACCCCCCTCTGTCTGGAGAAGCTGGTGGTGGTGGTGCCAGCGAGAGGTGCCCTCGGTAGGGTTTGGAGATAGGAGGTGGCAGCCTGGGCCAAGCCCCTGAGAGCTTTGTCCTTGACTGGGATGCACAACCTAGAGCGATAACAACAGTGAAGGATGGAGACCGAGCGTGGCCACACCTCCCAGGCTGCCTCTGTGGAGTCTAGGCGGCGCCCGTCCTGCACTTGTACACTAATGACCCAGCTCATTCTTGCTTGGTGCACACCCCTCACTCATTCATTGGTTCATTCATTTGGGGAGCACTTGTCGATGCCTTCCTGGCTGCTAAGTTTGAGCGCAGTGTCGTGACAGACACAGGAATGACAAGAGCTGGCCCCTGTGTGCAGTACCCTCAGCTGCTCTGTCTAGAGAACTGTCTCTGGCGGCACACTGGGCACACAGGGCCATGCCATCTTGTCCTTGTCAGTGCTGTGTCCTCTCATGACTGAGTTCTGTAGCTGCCCTGTGGAGACACCAGATCACAAAGCGGGTGTTGCTATCCCTGTTTTGCAGACTATGAAACTCATATATTGACTCGATCAACATCCCAAAGCTAGTGAAAGTGAGAGTACCTGTCTCAAACCCAGATTCTTGGCCTAAAGATGCAGTGCCTTTACCATTGCCTCCACCAGAGCTGGCCAGAGGGCTGTTGCCAGCAGACTACTGTCTCTATCTTCACCCAAGGGGGAGAGCAGGCCTTGGCTATGTTACCTGCTAGTCCCCAAGTGTCCACATGGGACTGTTAGGTTCTTTGTGGGATTCAGATTTCATAGTAAGGCAAAAAGAGAGCACCAGGCATACTCCTTCAGCTTGTATTGATGGGATATCTTGTGAGTGCCATAGCAATGCATAAGTGAGGCAGGCGCCGTTTGGAGGTTTCGGTGCAGAGACCTCAGCTGTTCAGGCCCAGGTCACGGCTGTCCACTGGAGACTGGCCTCTTGCAGCATACAGAAGCAGAGCATCCAAGGACCTGCCAAATAGAAGCCCTCAGGCCGCAGCATCACTTGGTGTCCCTCAGCCTAGAGGAGAAGTGGGGCTCTTTTGAGCCAATGAGCATCCTCAACTGGTGATCATACAGAGCGCTGAACTTTTAAATATTTGCCTGGAATCTCCTCCCAACCTTGGTCTCCAGGGCATTTCTGGGGCAGCCTTTTGGCCCATTACCTCTCTTTTTGATCTGGCTGTGAGAGGCAGGGGATAGACATGAGGAGCTATGCAGGCTGCCAGGGCCTCAAGTTGGCTCGAGCGGTCCTTGAGGCCTGCTTGGACCATGATCATAGCCCACACGGGGTGGGCAGTAGCTGTGCAGGGCAAAGCAGGCTGGGATAAACCCTTTGGTCAATATTCTTCAGGGCTGCACAACACCCCAGTGCACCCCTGAACTGTCCCAGGAGGAAGCCACCAGCCAGGAGCCAGTGTGTGGCTCCATGTTTCTGACTACCCAGGACGCGGTACACATGCATGCATTCTCCGTGTGGCTGAGCACATGACCGTGTGCTTGGTGGGGCACAGCAGGGACAGTCTGGAGCCTTTGATCTATAAGCAAGACAGATGCTTCTTGCTTGCTTGGATTGTCCTCAGTCCCCTGGGAAGAAGCTCAGACATCCTTAGACCAGACAGGAAGCAGCATCCTTGGCCAGGAAACCTCATCTTGGTGAGCTCTTGGGACCCTGTGCTCCTGAGATCTACTCTCTCTCTCTCCCAAGGGCATGCTTTTCTGCCACATAAGTTTTCAGAAGCCAGAGAAAAAGTGGTCCTCCTGGAAGACTTACAGTGTTAAGAATAGTCTCTGAGGGCTGAGGTTATAGCTCAGCAGCACAGTATCTGCCTGGCAAGTGCGTGGTCCTGAGTTTGATTCCCAGTACAAAAAAAAAAAAAAAAAAAAAAGTCTCCTAGGCTAATAGCCAGAAGGACTGTCTTCCTGCCCCGTCTCACCTCAGCAGTGCCCCTTGCCCCTGTTCTTATGTGGCAGAATGCCATCTCTAGGGTAATTCATGCTTGTCAAAGTGGACACTTGGGGCAGATACATCTGTCTACAGATACCGCCCGACATGCAGGCACAGAGGTGTGCAGCCCCTGGAGACACAAATTGTTCCCACGCATCTCCCCAGCCTGGGCCTGGGATAGGAGGAGCTCTAGGCTGGGGCCAGAAGACCGGGCATCCAGTCCTAGTATCTTTCACTTCTGGGTAAGTCATTTCCCCTCTCTGGGCCTCTTGTCCTCTCTATAAAATGGGGAGAAGAATCTTCACCCTGCTTGCTTTCTAGGGTGGTTTGGGGGCTCAAGAGGAATAATGGGATTGAGGACATTATACAGATACAAAGCACACAGGATCCCACCAGCCTTCTCCAAGGAGAACCACACTTGGATAGGGAGCTGAGCTTGGAGCCAGGCCTGGGAACTAACTTCCACATAATATCACTCTGTCTAGCCTCACCCTCGGAACCCCATTTTTATCCCCATCCTGCCTACTATCCGGGCCTTCAGGGCCTCAGAGACAAGTGACAACACGAAGGCCCCACTCTTGGGCTGGACTTGCTGCTGGGGAGCCTGAGGAGGTTCGATCTCCAGCCTTGTGGTCTCGTTCAGTAGGGAGGGAGACCAGAGGTGCAGGAGGCAACCTCAGCGGACACTCATGGGGGGAGAGACACTTGGCACTGGGCCTGAAGAGGGAACCGAGGCTACCACTGATTGGATGGTAGGATGACTGGGAGCGGCCCCCAGTGCTGGTCTCCAGAGATGGGGAACTTGCTGGACCTGATAGGGCAGAAAAGGTCCTGCTACAGCTAGGCCTGGTGGTAAAAGCCTGTCATCCCAGCACTCTGGGAGGCTGAGACAGAGTGACTGCAAGTTTGAGCCCATCCTGGGCAATTTAGGGACTTAGTGACTGTGTCAAAAACAAAATTTAAGAAGTGTGCCAGGCGTACTGGCACACACCTATGATCCCAGCACTTGGGAGGCTGAGGCAGGAGGATCGCTGTGAGTTCGAGGTCAGCCTGCACCACATAGTAAGAGCCTGTCTCAAAAAAAAAAAAAAAAAAAAAAAAAAAAAAAAAAAAAAAAAAAAAAAAAAAAAAAAAAAAAAAAAAAAAAAAAAGGGCTGGGGTGGGTCTGGGGTCTTGGGTTCAATCTCTAATACTGGGGAAGACAAACAAACAAAAACCTGCTCGGAGGCTCGGAATTTTGCTCCATGTCTCAGCCCCCAACCCAACAACTCTACAGACACTGAACTGGTTCCCTGAACTGTGTGCAGCCCCTAAGCAGGGCAGGTGGTCTCTGTCTCTAGAGGATGGTGGTGTCCCTTGGGTGTTTGACCTGTTCTGGTGTGGCCTGGGTCCCTGCCTTCTGCCCTGGGTCCAGTCTCCACGGTCAGTGCCAGCCTGTCTTGTCACTTCTTTCTCCTTCCTGGAGTTGTTCTGCATCAGATATGACCATGGCAGCCTAGCTGTCCCCAAGTGACTGACAGGACATAGTCTGAACTATAAGGGGCGTCCTTGGTTGGCCCCTCATGTGCATGTCCCTCTTTTTAAAAATATGTTAAAAACTGTATTAGTACCTGTTCGCAGTAAATGATTGCATTCACTGTGGGGAGTTGGTACATGCACATGACACATCTTAATTCTTTTTACGTCCCCTTTCTCTCCCTTCCTTCCCCACCCTGCCCTTCTGTTTTGACGTGCCAGTGTCAGGAGGTCTCTAGCTTGGAGGTGGCCATTCTGGTCATCGGCTCTGCTTTCTTAGGGTCACCCTAGCCTCCTGAAATTCCCTTTTAAGTTCCCACTGGTTCTGCCCTCTTGAGTCACACAGAGCAAGTCTAACTCTGGTTTGCATCAGAAGTCAAACTAAATACACACGCCATCCCAGCACCCTTTCGTCCAAGGAGCCGTGGAAGGGCCAGTGCCTTCCCACCAGGGTGTGGTTAGTGGTTGTTGGGCCCCTTCCACTGACCACCGCCAGGGGGCTGGCTCTGCACAGGGCCTGCCCCGTAGTGTAGTGCATGCTGCCACTCTCTGATGTCACACCTGCGGGGTGGTCTCCTGGGGCTCCTCATGTGGAGCCGTGGACCCACTCCAAGCCTTCAGGCTCCAGGTGGAGTGAGCACAGAAAGCCCCGTTCTTTCCTTGCATTCCTCTCCATGTGGGTCACTGCCCCATCACACGTACGCATGGCCATCCTGGTCTCCATGCAGCCGGGGCCTTGGGGGGTCATGCAGGCCTCATGTTCATCCATTCCCTGCTCTCAAGGCGCAAGCACTGGTCAGTGGGGGACTGGTCACCGTGGCCTGAGCTGTGTTTGGGTGAGTGTGTGCGTGGAAGGAGCTGCCTGCTCACACTCGCTCCCCGTCCCTGCCTCCCCACTCTCCCCCGGGTGTTCATCACCACCTCGAACTGGAGAGCAGGCTTCTGGGGGTGGGGTCATTGCAGGGTGGGCCGCAGCTGTCACCTCTTCTCTGGATAGACGGATTCCCTAATCCTGGCATCCCCCTGCTGGGGAGGGTAAGAGTCAAGTACCTCTCTCAGATCTGTCCTTCCAGCCCCCCTTTTTTTCTTTTTTGGACCCTTCATTGGTGAAGATTCTGCTGGCCCTGAGAGAGCCCCCGGGACCTGACTGACTCCAGGGCCTGGCACCCTCCTGCCCTCGCCCTCACCCCGATGCTCCATCCTTCCCCTCGTCTGGTCTCCTTTTCCCTCTTGGTTCTTTCCCTTTTCTACGTGCGCCCTTTTGGTTTCTCTTCCTCTCACTCTGCCTTCTCGCTTCCCCGTGCCTGCCCTCTGACCTTCCTCTGCCTCTCCTTCGGTGCCAGGCTGGGGCTCCGGGTCCCGGCTGCTCCCCCCACTCTTCTGCTGCGGTTGACAACGCGTGTGGAGCTCAGCTGTACTGCCTGAGGGACCCATGGCCTCCAGAGCTACAGGGCATCTGTTTACCTCCACTGCAGGAACCTTCAGGGGCCCAGGGGGTGCCAGGTGCATCCTGGGTCATGGGGTCTGTGGGTGGAGCCTGTGTTTGGAGGAGCAACAGGAGCCCAGGATATTGCCGTTAACCAAGGACTGGAGACCAGCCCCTCCCTGAAAGGCAAGGGCCAGCCCAGGGCACACCTGTCACCTGCCCCTGTTCAGGATCCTCCTCTTCCAAACCCACATCTCGTAGGAAAGGAAGCCAAGGCTCCTCTCACACAGGGAGTTAGAGTTAGGACTGAGATGGGACCAGCTCTCCTGTCACGGTGCAGCTGCTGCAGCAGCAGCTGACTCTCTTGGGCGGAGCCCTGTGCAGCGATGTTGGCATCCTAAGGGCTGGAAACTGCTCTGTCTCAGAGCCTTGTGCCCTGTCCCCTCTGTGCAGCTGCTGATTTCCCACGCTGTGGGCAGTGTGCCCAGCCCAGAGATGGGGTCCTGGGCTCCGGAGTCTGTGCAGACCTGTCCTTGCTGACCATAGCAGGCACCGCAGCCTTGAAGTTGGGAATAACAGTGCCAGGACTGGGCAGGGGCGCAAGTCTGTACTTACAGTCCCTGCTTGTGTCCGAGGTGAAATCATATTTTGGGGGGGCTCAGTATCCCCAATATGAGGCCTTGATCCCTCTCTAAGAAAAAGAGGAAACGTTCATTTTTTAAGGCAAAGCCCCCCCCCCCAACTCTTGGGGCAGCCTGGCATCCCCCAGGATAGGGAGGGGTAGGAGGAAGGTTCCTGTAAGGGTGGTGTCAGGCCCTGGTGCTTTGGAGGGTGGATGGCCTCAGGAAGGGGGCTCTGGGGCAGACCCCTCCATTGAGCTCGGAGCATAAGGAGTGATGTGTCACACCCAAGCTCGGAGCAGGGAGTCGCACCAGAGAGGGGATGTGAGGACTCTGGCCCTCCCCACCCATCTCCTTCCTAGAGACTGGGGAGATGTGGGGGCTGGCCAAGTCCTCAGCCCCTGGTGACCCCCCCCGTACGACTGGGATTCCTAAGGTGCCCGTCTCCCTCAGACACAAGAGGCTTGTGCCCCTCTAAGAAGGGGGACACAAACCTCTTCCCATCACCCTACCTTCCCACCTCTGGGGAGGATTTGAACCCTGTAGGGGGCAGGAGGGACAGGGGTCCAACTGAGAAAGAGGTGAGGGCACCTGGGCACGCGTGGTCCCCGGAAAGTGGCCCTGGGGGGAACCCCTGCCCGCAGATACCCCTCCCTGTGAAGGATGTAAAAAAAAAAAAAAAAAAAAAAACTTGTTCTGCCTTTTTGTCTCCCCTCCCCCCTCTGCCCGCCCCATGGCCCCCCCAGACTGCCTGCGCGTCGGCTGCGCACCCAGTAAGTGGCTTCCCTCTTCTGCAGAAACCTAAGGGACCGGGATGCTGGACGCTGGGATTTAGGGAGGGAGGAAAACCTTTCTGGGGGTTGGGTAGTTGGGGTGGGGAAGGACGAGGGGGATTGTGGGGGGCAGAACCAGGGCTGTTGGCAGAGGGCCCGTAGTCAGGTTGCTCATTGGTTTCCGGGAAAGGAAAGACCAGGAAACCTTGTCGCCCAAGTCAGCAGGAGGGCAAGGAGGAGGTGGACATCAAAGGCTGGGTGGCACCTGGGAAGGCCACCATCCTACAGGCAGGAGGGAGCCTGAGGGGTTGGGAATATACTGCTGCAGCTCCTGCAGCGGCCACGAGGGGGTAGGCGAGCCATGCAGGAAACGTGCACGCAAGAGAGGGGCGTGTCCATGCGCCTGGAGTTCAGCCCTCTGCTGCGCCTGTGTGCAAGTACCGGTGAGGGCTGTCAGCAAGGGTCAGAAAGAAAGCCAGTTAGGACAAGCCTGGCCCTGCCCGTGTGGCTGGGCGGAGGCGTGGCCGCCGTGTTTCTGGACGGCGTACCCTGAGGTCAGGTCACCTGAGGCAGCATGAGAACGTGGAAAGTGCTGGTAGAGAGGCTGTAGCCGGGGCCCTTTGTGTGTGTGTGTGGTGTGTGCATGCACACTGGAGGTCCTTTAATAGCAGCCTCCTCAGCCCCACCCAGAGCATCAGGGGGCTCAGGGGTAACCCAGGACTGCTGCAAAGGCCAGCAACGATTGAAAGATAAGTATGTCTGATTTTAGACTCCAGAGATTGATAACCCCAACCTTGAGCAAATGATCAGAATTCCTAAAATACAGAACATTCCACTCTGGTCGTGCCAGCTCTTTATGAACCATGAGCGTGGTTGCATGCCCTGGAGGTAGGCAGGCCTGTGCAGAAGCCACGTTGGGTCCCCCGAAGATGGGGAAGCTGGACGGTTGGGTGGAGAATGAAGCTGTGGGTGTACATTACCACTGGGTGTGGAGTTGTGCTCTGGGAGCTTCTGAGGGTGTCAGATGTGATCGTGTGCTGGGAATTTAGTTACTGGCAACACGTTGCAAGTCTTTGGCAGTCTGGGGAAGCGCGTTGGTTGTAGGTGTGTCTCTGTGCAGGGCCTCAGGGTACAACTTCATGGGCTCTATTCACTGCATATTCTATTTGAAGGCTCCCCATGCACCCATATAAAGTGACAGTCTGCAGGTCATCTGGGTTTGTGTAAAAACTCTGTATGTGCATGCACTCTAGGGGCTGTGAATGTGTGTCCTCATGTGCACACGTGTGGGTGGCACTACCAGGGGTCTGGGGCGGAGCATGAGTCTGCCTGAGGGCATGTGTAGGGTCATGCTCACCCCCCCCTTGGTGCTGCAGGTAAAGGCCCCGAGACACTCTTTGCGGGCCACAAGCTCAATGACAATGAGTGGCACACAGTGAGAGTGGTACGGCGTGGCAAGAGCCTGCAGCTGTCCGTGGACAATGTGACCGTGGAGGGTAGGTAGCCTGGGTGGAGGGTGGGGGACACATTTCTGGTGACCTGGGCTTGCTTCTTGGTGACTACTGCCTTGTCTACTGTTCCTAGGGAATCATTCTGGTGAACTACCTCTGCCATTTGCCCCTTGGGGTGGTATTTTATGGGGATCTGGACCCCAGGGACCGTGTCAGTTCCCTGCAGGCAGTGTTTCCCTGGAAGCCTGTTGGCCCTGCAGTGATGAGTCCCACCGCTCCTCCAGGAGCTGGGCTAGCACTGGTCCCGGGCATCTCTACTGAGGTGACTCATGTGTGCCCTCTTGTGGAGGGAATGTTCCTGGGAATCTGAGGCCCCACCCCAGAAATGATCCCATGATCTGTACTCCATAGCCATCCCTTTCATCTCAGTCTCCTGTCCCAAGCAGGACAGATGGCGGGAGCCCACACGCGGCTGGAGTTCCACAACATTGAGACGGGCATCATGACAGAGCGGCGGTTTATCTCCGTGGTGCCCTCCAACTTCATTGGGCACCTGAGTGGGCTGGTGTTCAATGGCCAGCCCTACATGGACCAGTGCAAGGATGGTGACATCACTTACTGTGAGCTCAATGCTCGCTTTGGCCTGCGTGCCATCGTGGCTGATCCTGTCACCTTCAAGAGTCGAAGCAGCTACCTGGCCCTCGCCACGCTCCAAGCCTACGCCTCCATGCACCTGTTCTTCCAGTTCAAGACCACAGCGCCTGATGGGCTTCTCCTGTTCAACTCAGGCAACGGCAATGACTTCATCGTCATCGAGCTGGTCAAGGGGTGAGGGGCTGGGCGTTACAGCACTGTCAGTGAAGTGACCCCTTTCCCTTGCTGACCTAGATACATCTTCCCTGGCCACTAGGAGTATCCACTGTGCCCAAACCACAGATCAAGGCACAGGTCTCCAACTACCAGCAGGTTCCTGCCTCAGCCAAATGGCTAAGAAGCACCCCTTCCAGGCTGTGGACTCCCCAGCTGCTTCCTTGCCAGGGGGTCCATCACCCACCCTTTTCTGTCCAAGGTCTTCTACAGGCAGCACTCAGCTTTGTCCCTCTTTTGCCTTCGAAGATCTCATCCCAGAGCAGCTCAGTTCTGGCTTCTAGGGGACCCTGTTGCTCCACAAACCTCCCCCCTCCTCCAGCTTCTCTTCCAAGCCTGTGTCACAGGAGCCAACTCCTTGGTGGCCCTCTGTACCTGTTTCTTTCCCGTGACAGGACCTCGCACTGTAGTCCCCCTGCCATTGGTTTGGTTTCTCCCAAATCCCATCTCCCCATGGCTCCTAGGACCCCTGCAGTTGTAGCTCCTCCTTCCCCACCTTCCCAGCAATGCCCCCACCCTGACCCAGTGTCTCCTCCCTACTGTGGGGCAGGTACATCCACTACGTGTTTGACCTGGGGAATGGCCCGTCCTTGATGAAGGGGAACTCAGACAAACCAGTCAATGACAACCAGTGGCACAACGTGGTGGTGTCCAGGGACCCAGGCAACGTGCACACGCTCAAGATTGACTCCCGCACTGTCACGCAGCACTCCAATGGCGCCCGAAACCTCGATCTCAAAGGTGGGGCTGGGGCCTCTGGAGAAGGCCTGGCCCTGGCCCAGATACCCCATCACCCCAGCAAGATCACTCCTTCCCGGGGTGCTGCTTCCTTTGGGTCCACCCTGCCCCCTCGGCCCTAGTTCCTCCCTCTCATTCCCATCCCCCATATGTCCAGCTGACAGTTTCCTGTCAAAACCCCACCCAGCTCTTCTGTGAGTTCACCTCAACACAAAGCACTGGTGGCAGTGTGTGTCTCCTGGGGTGCTTGGTGGCTTGATTTGAGAGCTAGGCCTTTCAAGGACCTCTTGGGCTCCCAAGATGGTGACGCCTCAGGGTTGCTCTGGTTGAGGGTAAAGGAGGGCAGGGTCTGGGCTACCCTGATGCATCATGGTATTGGTTGCCTCAGTCTGGGTCACACCTGGGTCCCACATTCTCCATTGGGCATCACCTTCTCCCAGAATGGGTGACTGAGAGAGCAGGAAGAGGCTGGACTTAGGAATGGGAGAAATGAGGCCTGTGGCTGCTCTGGAGTCCACTGGCATCTATGTGCCAACAGCCCTCAACCCGGTAGGCACCCTTGGGTGTCCACAGGACCCAAACTGCCAGATCTCCTGGCATGGTGCTGAGAATCCTCCTTGCTTCCAGGAGAGGGCGATGTGCCACAGGGAATCCAAAGTGGCAGTGGCTCCAGGGGCTACCTGGATGCACTCATCAGCCCTTGGCCAAGGCAGCAGATTGATCAGCGTGTTGGCTGAAGCCCTCGTGGCTCTGCTGTGTGCTGGCCAAGGCTTCCAGGGATTTAAGTGCCAAGCAGGAGATCAGATGTCCCCAAGGAGACCATCTTCTCAGAGCCCCAGTGGCTGGGGAAGAGCACTGGCTTAGAACTTCCTAGGAGAGCATTGGGAGAGGCCTGAAAGAGTTCTGGAAAGGGAGACTTGGGGAGTGAGGGAGCGGGGGTGGAGGAGATGGGGCTGCACATGTATGAAAGGCCCTGATTACAGGCCGGAACTGGAACCAACCGTGTGGGAGAGAGCACAGAGCAGGTTCCTCCGGCTGTCCCTCCCCTCTCCCAGTTATCTGGGCCTCTCTGGGAGGGGAGCAGACAGATGGCAAAGCGGAGAAGGAAGTAGGAAGAGGTGGGGGTGGGGATGGGCCAGTCACTGCTGTGTCTCTGTGGGGGACACCATGAACCTCCCAGAGGGCTGGGGAGATCTGAAAGCTGAATGCTATCATCGTGGGAGGTGAAGGAGGGCCAGGATGTCTGGGTGGTGACCCGGTTCCATTTTCAGGGGAGTTGTACATTGGCGGCCTGAGCAAGAATATGTTCAGCAACCTGCCCAAGCTGGTGGCCTCCCGGGATGGCTTTCAGGGCTGCCTGGCCTCTGTGGACCTCAATGGGCGCCTCCCAGACCTCATCGCAGACGCCCTGCATCGCATCGGGCAGGTGGAGAGGGGCTGTGACGGTGAGTGTAGACGGAGTGGCGAGGTGCGACTCTGCTGAGGGGGCCGGCTGCAGAGGCAGGCCAGGCCAGGGCAGGCAGGCGGGCAGCCTGTGCTCAGCACTGTGGCTTCAGGCCTTGAGGAGGCCCATCCCATGAACTCTGGGGCAGGTGCAGGAGCGTGAAGGGTCACCTGGCCTCTGTCACCACCTGCCCTAACCCTGTACCACACAGGGCAAGGCCAAGCCAGACCTGGCTTTCCCACTCCATCCCACAGTCTACGCTGGAAGCAGTATCTGAGGCTTCCCCACACCTGGGAGTGGAGAGAGCTTGGCTGAGCCCGGGGTGTGTTCCTTCCTCCTGCCCCTTCCAGGCCCCAGCACCACCTGCACCGAAGAGTCCTGTGCCAACCAGGGCGTCTGCCTGCAGCAGTGGGATGGCTTCACCTGTGACTGCACCATGACTTCCTATGGAGGCCCTGTCTGCAATGACCGTGAGTGTCTGGGGGGTGGGGCAGCCAGGCTGGGCCCCAGCCGCAGGGACTGCAGGGGTGGAAGGAGGGTCTCAGAGCCCGAGATCTGTGCTGCATGCTCGCTCCTCATCCCTTGCCTCAGGATCTCAGGGGAGCTATGGGCTGCTATCCCATCTCTGAGCCTTTCTCTGAGGTTGTGCAGATGGCTGTGGCCTGAATCTCTGGGCCTCTATCAATAGATGGCTTTGCCTCTTCATTCTGAGCTGGTGGGACAGCTGGATTCCCTGGACATGGGCCCTGCTGACCCCTCTTCCTCCCCCAAGAATCGCAGCTGAAGGTTGTCCCCTCGAGCCACAAGGACACTCCCCAGTGTTCCCACTTGGTTCTTCTCCCTGACTGGACAGCTGCCTGCCAACTTGCGTACTGTTTGAGTCCCTCCCCAGAGAGCGTGACCTCAGCGGCACTTTCTAATCCCCAGTGGTTGGTGGCCAACAGCTGGCAGGAGCTTGGCCGAGGGAAGGCAGCTGGGCAGGCACAGGAGAGAGACGGCCTTCCACCCAGGGGGCTTTGCAGTCTGCTTCAGATGCTTGGGCTTGAGAGGTCTTCTTGGGGACCCTGCTCAGAGACCAAGCAGAAAACACACACTGGGGCTTCTCTGCCTTATAAACGCGGAAGTGAGGTCTGGAGAGGGACGGTGGGTTTCTGGGGGCATCAGTAGCAGACCTGGGGGAACAACTCGAGTCAGTGCTCTTGCCTCTGCTCCATGCTGCTGGACTTCAGCTGACCTGAGCCCTGCATTTCTTACTGGGGAAATCTGTTGGTTCCAGGGTTTGGGGCTTTTGACTGGGTGTTGGTTTCTCCTTCACCTTTGAAAAAATGTAACACCCATCCCCCTCCACACTTTTCTACTGGCCCTTGGGTTTTACCACACCGCACTGTGTCCCCAAGGATTGTCCTCATCTGACCTGGTGCTCTCTGTGCAAACCTCCCTGATGGCCAACTCAGGGACCCTTCAGGCCTGGCTGCCGCGGGCAAGGCTGGGTTGGGCTTCTTCCCACCTGGTAGCTCAACTTGGCGCAGGTCTGGAGAAGATGGTAACATTGTTGATAGGAACACTCCTCACTAATGACCCTTACCAAGGATTTTCCATTTGATTCTTGAAGAAGACCATCTTTCCTGTCTACCTGAGAAGGAAGCCAAGCCTCACATCATAGGGGGTTGGTGACAGAGCTCAGCTGGAACCTTTGTCCCCAGGCTCTGACTGTTACCCCTGCAATCACTGAATTCTGGGGATGGTGGTGCTATCTGCGGTGGGCGTTTCTTGCCTGCACTGGAGGGAATCTGGTTTAGGAAGCGCGGATGCCCACAGTCACTACTTCACACATAGGGCAGACTTCGGATAGGAGGCCACAGAGACGGGTGGGGAGGGGCATCTAGGGCTGTACCGGCAGGGGTGGGAAGAGCACCTTGGCTGGGTGGTGGGAGGGAGCAAGAGTTGGGGTTGCAGAGTGGGGCAACCATCCCCAAGTACTGGTCTGCGTGTCTGGCAGTGGTGCAGTCTGAGCAGAACAGTGGCGCTAAAGACAAGGTGGGTGAAGCCTGGGAGCCCACATGGGGCCAGTGCAGTCCTGGGAAGTCTCTGAGATCCCCCCAACTCTGGGCATGGGGTATCTGCTAGGGCTTTTCTCCTGGGGCTGCTCCTGTCTGTGTTTTCTCATGCTCTTCTTGGTGCCTCCGTGCGCACAAGGTCAAGCAGGAGTCCAACCCGGAAACACAGCCAGCGTGAGGGCCCTGGAGGCCCTGGGGACACGGGAATCGGCCTGAGGAGAGGGAGGAGGGAGGCGTGGCCAAGGCAGACAGGTAGGGGGTCCAGGTGGGGTGTGGAGAGGAGGAGGGGAGAGGGAAGGTTGAGGAGAGCCTCAGCCTTCAGGACACACTGTACTCACTGCCTCAGTTTCTCCACCTGTGACTATCCCTGGGGGTGGTGAAGGGACTTTTATTCTCTAAGGCTCAGGAGTCTGCTCTGGGAAGATGGGAGAGAAAATCAGAGGGAGAGAATCCATCTCTTTGATGAAGGAGAGAGGAGGGGAGAGAAAGAAAATGAGACTATGACAGGTGGGGGCTGGGGGCACTTCCTCAGCCAAAGCCCCTGGGCTTTGCTGTCTCCCAGTGTCTCCTGCTGCTCCCAGGAGGTCAGCGTCTCTCCCTCTCCGCCTCATTGTCTCTGCTCATCTCTGCAGCCTCTATTGATCTCCTGCACACCTCCGTCTCTCTCTCCTGTTTTACCCCCCAGCATCACCCCCTCTGACTTCAGTTCCCACTCGCCAATATTGATTGGCCTCTAGGCGGTTTCCCTTCCTCTCTTCTTGCCACCGGCTCCTCCCTCCCTCCCTCTGGGGCCATAAATTTTCTGCCTGCTCAGAACTGTGTCAGTCTATATTCCAGAACGAGGGGCCCAAGAATGGGATAGAGAGGGCAGGAGGACACAGTCCCTGGGAGGCCCAGCCTACCGTCTCCTTCATGGGGACACACATCACCCTAAAGTTCCTCTTGGGTGCCTCTGAGGACCCCTTTTTCACTTTTGAAGGGCTGGGGGCCATATTGGGCTCCGGCATCCAGCAAGGGTGGAAGAAGGGTCGCTGGGGCGATGGGGAGCTGTCCCGGGTTCTGACTGTGCCCAGATGCTAGGGGCAGCACTCAGGACACACTGGGACACTTTTGCTCCAAAATGGAATTCAGAATCAGTAAGCAGAAGTCAGCCCTCTCTTCCCCTCCCCTCCCCCTCTGTCACCCTTCCCCGTGCTCCCCCTCCCGTCCTTTTGCCCTTCCTATGTCCACCTGTCTTCTCTCTGTGACATTGCTCATCAGCTCTCTCCCTGAGCCCCCTTCCACTGCCCCCTCTTTTCTCCTCCTCCATCTTCTGACTCCTTCCCCACTGCACCCTCTCCCTGTCCAAGCAGGCTGATGTGGGTGTGGAGGTGGCATCCGGGGGGAAGGAAGGCAGTCACCCTGCACTTAGCTCTGGGGCCATGACACATGCCTCCCAGAGTCTTCAAAAGTTAGGGTGGCAGATCCCACGGTAGGAAGGGCACCCCGAAGGAGAATTGGCTTCCTCTGCTGGATGTGAATGACCCAGGGAAGGCTTTGCCCTAAATGGGACACTGGGGATGGGTGTCTGGAATCCCGGTATAGGGAGAGGACGAGGCTGGGGGAGGGGCATCAGGAGAGGAGAGGACAGATTGGAGGGCTGGGGAGGCCCTTGGCCCAGGTGGGGGGCAGATGGGGAGGAGAGAGTGTGTGTGTGGCAGTGTCTTATCCTTGAGTCCCTATGGGGCCCTGGGTACCTCGCATGGGTATGGGTGACCCTGTTTCGGCAGGTGAGCTTTAGGGTGTGTGTGTGTGCTGTGTGCGTGGGTTGGCTGCTCCTGCCTGTGGTCGGACATGTATGTGCGTGCGCGCGTGTCTCTGTGAGCGCGTGTCCCCGCCCGGCCGAGAGTGCTTTGGCGTGCCACCGTCTTTGAACACATGTATGCATCTCTGTGCCTGAGCCGAGCTGCCTGCCCGCACTCGGGCTCCTGTGTGCACACGTGGGTGTCTCCAGACCAAGCCCGTCCTGTCCCAGGGTGCACGTGCGTTCTGAGGGGTGCGTGAAGAGGTGGCTGTGGCCACATCTCTGTCCTGGGCCAGCGAGCACTGCTGGGGCTCGACCAGGTGTGTGTGTGGGAGAGACGAGAACGACGGCCTCTCTCGCTAGCCTCAGTCCTGTTCAATTATTCAGCAGGGCCCCTTCTCCGGGAGGGAGGGCGGGCAGGAGAGAGGGAGGAAGGGAGGGAGGGGGAGGGGCCGGGCAGGGGAAGGGGGGCGGGCGGGGAGCGCGCGCCTGGCTCGGAGGCGCGCGCGCCGAGGAGAGGCGAGCGCCGGGCGGGCTAGCCAGGTGCCGCGCCGCGGAGCTGCCCAGCGCCGCCCGCAGATCGGGAGCCGCTCGGCCCCTGCGCCCTGCCCCCCTCCCGCGCTTCCCTCCCTTCCCTCCTCCTCTTCCTCCCGCCCTCCCTCCCTCTCCCTTCCAGCCCTCTCTGCCTCTCTGCTGCAACACTCCGCTGCCTCCATCTCTCCGCCGGAATCTCGCAGGCTCGCGCCTCTCCGGGCTCAGCCCCGCTCCCCTCCTCTCCTCTCCCTGCATCCCCCCTCACCCGGATTTGCTTCCCTTCCCCCTCCTGCCCCCGCCCCCTGGCCGCTCCTTCCTTCCCGGGCCTCCGTCGGCCTCGCGCTCCCGGGGAGCCGGGCCTCCGTCCCTCTCCCCTCCTCCAGCCCGCAGCCCCCCTCCCGCCCCGCGCGGTTTTTCCGCAGGATTTCCCCGCGCTGCCCGTCCCCGCCCGGCACCATGCCCCCTCCCCCGGGCTTCTGACGGCCCTCTGCGCCGCGCGGACCCGCCGGCATGCGGGGGGACCCCTAGCTCCGCGCCATGGCCCCAGGCGTCCTGGACCTCGGCGTCGCCGCCCCGCGGACTCCGGATTCCCCGGAGGGATCCGGTTGATTTCGTTGGCTCTGGACTGAGGCTGGGGCTCTGGTTTTCCTTCTCTTCACCTCTACCCCCCTCCCCGAGCTCGGAGCCGGAGGGGGGCTTCGCGGGGCTACGCCGCCCCGCGTCCCCGCCCCCGGCCATGGGGCTGTGAGGCGGCCGCCCCCGGGCCGAGATGCCCCCCGGGGGGAGCGGGCCGGGGGGGTGCCCGCGCCGCCCCCCCGCCCTGGCCCGGCCCCTGCCGCCGCCGCCGCCGCCGCCGCCACCTCTGCCGCCGCTGCCGTCGCCGCTGCTGCCGCTGCTGCTGCTGCTGCTGCTGGGGGCGGCTGAGGGGGCCCGGGTCTCGTCCAGCCTCAGCACCACCCACCACGTCCACCACTTCCACAGCAAGCACGGCACCGTGCCCATCGCCATCAACCGCATGCCCTTCCTCACCCGCGGCGGGCACGGTAAGTGGCGCTGCGACGCTGGGCGCCCCGGCCTCCGGGTGCACCGCCCAGGCCCCCGTGGCCGCACCCCAGCTGTGCAGAGCCAGCCCCTCTGCTCCGCAGCCGAGCCCGGGCCTCCCCTCACCGCTTCCCCGGGTCTTTGCCCCACCCTTACCTCCGGCTCTGCCGCCCCTGGCATCTTCATCCATCACCGTCACTTCGCCCCGTGCCCCTCTTCTCCCCCGCGGCCCTGTCCGCTTCGGTGCCACCTTCCTGCCCCCGTCCGTGGCCCTCGCTCTTGGTCCTCCCGCTCTTTCTGGGCGGCCCTCCCCTCGGTTCTCTTCCTCATCGCCTCCATCTCTGCCCATGGCCTCTCTCCCATCGCTCTCACCTCCACCTCTGCCGCGCCCCCCTCCCCGGTCACCACTGGGGCCCCCATCAGTCACCTCTGCCTCTGACACGTCCCATCCCTGCTCTTCATCTCTGCATATCTATCTCTGCTTCACCTCCGTCCCTGCAGCAGCCTTCCCTTCTTTCTCTGTTCCCGGACCTCTGTCCCCTCCCGAGCCTGTCCCGGCTGGCTCACCCTGGCCCCCCTTATCCCTGGCAGCGCCTCTGCTCTGCTCTGCACCCACCTCTGACCCCCCAGCTCTCACCTCGGGAGCCTTAGCACGTCTGTGTTCCCGGGCTGGCCATGGCCACTTGTGTGGGTCCTCTGTCACTGTCCACTCACTGCCCCTCTTCTCCCAGCCCCTCGTGGCCTCCCATCGCCTCTCAGGCCCTCGCTTGTCACTTGGTATCTCAGACCCCCAGGGCTCCCCATATGGCATCTCTTCCCACCGCCGCTCTCCATTCTCTGCCCCATCCCCCTGCTTCCACAACTTTCTTGCTTGTAATTTCCCATTTCCTGCCGGGTCTGCCCCCTTCACGTTTTATTTTATTTTACTCTGTGTCCCGTCATGTTTCATCCCCCCTCCCCCCACGAGCTTCCATCTTAGAGCTCCTGTCACTTTCTGTCCTATTCAGTCTCCTCACCACTTCCCTTCTCTGGGTCTGGTCCTTCCGTGGGGTACTCCGTCACCTCCGTCGCAGCTCCTCACCTTTCATCTTTGGCTCCCCCTCAGCCCCCATTTTCCTCTTATCGTTTCCCATCTCTGCGTCCTCTGTCCTCCCTGCCACCTCTGGACCCCTATCACCTCCCACCAGGGCACTCCGGCACCCCCAGGTTCCCATCAGCTTGTTGGTGACTCCCGTCCCCTCTCATCCCTGTGCTTTCACCACGTTTCGCTCTCTACCAGGGTGGCCTCCCGCTTCTGTCCCTCCATCCCTTCCCATCCCCATGCTCAGCACTTCTCCTCGCTGCGTACCCATCTCCTCTCACTTGTTTACTGCTGTTGTTCCTCCACCATGTTCTCCACCCGCATCTCCATGGCTCCCACTCTGCACCCCTCACTGCCTCCCGTTTCCACACCCGTTCCAGCCTCCCTATCGTTCTGCATCTGTTCGTCCTTGCTTCCCAACCTTTGTGCCCCCATAGCACCTCTAGTCTTTCTGCTCCCCTTTCTGGTCTTCTGCCCTTTTCCCCTACTTCTTTTTCTTTTTTTCATGCCTCTACTTTTGTTTCATCCAGTTCCCCGGCAGCAGCCCCTCTAGATACCCTTCTTCATTCCTTTCTCCTCTGTTCTCCAACATAGTTTCCCTCATCTAATCTGTCTCTGCTGGGTTTCCCCTATGTAGCACTCCCAGTTTCTCTTATTCCATGTCTCCATCACACACCTTGCTCCTGATCTGAAACCTCTGTCCCTCTTCAGGATCTCTGTGGCCCTTGTTACCTCCCTGCCCCTCGTCATTATCCTCTTTTGCCTCTGAGGCCATGGTCTCTCTGGGCAACAAGGCAAGGCCCAAAGGGTAGACAGGAAGGAGGAGCCAGGTGTGCTGGGGAAGAGCTTTGCAGGGAGGAGAGGAGATGAGAGAGGAAGGCAAGGAGAGAGGTGCTGGCCCAAGGATCATGGGCAGACCGGAAGGAGGGCTCAGGAGCTGGAGTGCCCAGGGTTCACTCAAAGAGCAGGAGGTGGGCAGAGGAAGAGAGCTTGGGCCAAGGCTTTCCTGGGTTGTGCAGGACGTTTCATTCCCTCACAATTCTAGATCTTCCAGAAGGCTTCTCCATGGCTTCTGATGCGCTAAACGGACACATGCAGACAGGGCTTTGAGGGGGACCGGGAGGAAGCTATGGGATGTTGGTGCTGGGATTGCAGAGAAGAGAGCCAGTTGCCCAGCACCACAAGGAAGTAGATTAGCTGAATGGTACTGCAAAACAGTGATGGAAGGTGGCTGGAGAGGGCGGAGGAACCCTCGAGGGTGGGGCAGCTGAAAGGAAGGGAGGAAAGCTAGAAGAGAAGGGAGGAGGCCACCTGTCATGGTGACCCCAGAAGTCCATGCTTAGCTTCCTCCTGCCCATAGGCCCCCTGGTGAGAGCATCTGTCTTCTTTCTACACTTGGTCTCCACTTGCTCTTCTTGGAGTCTTGCTGAGTTTCTCCTCTACTTTGCTCCCTTCTCTTCCCTGTGTCCCCCATATCCACTCCCAGCCTCGATCCCTCCTCTTACATAATGTCCCTGCTCACTTGCCTGATACCACTGACACTTCTGCACCTGATACCGCTCTGAGGCTTGGAAAGATCAGCACCCTTGGGTCCTAAAAATGGACTCAGGAGGTGATACTGTCCTGGTCCTCAACCCTCCTCCTCACTTCCAATTCTAGTTTTAAAGTCTTGGATCCCTCAGCCCCCAACATTCATTTATGGGACCACCATGAAAGGAGGATTTAACCCTAGTTCGGTTCCTAATCGGTAGTTTCCACAGTTTCTGGATTTATCACCCCAGTTTATAAAGGGGTGGAGCATGTATTTTGATTCTGGACATGAATGTGTCAACATGGATTTCAGACTGGATGGTTTATGGCCAGGAGTGGGGTTAAGAGTTGAGGGGAAGCGGGGTGTGGTGGCGCTCGCCTTTAATCCCAGCACTCAGGAGGCTGAGGTAGGTGGAGCGTTGTGAGTTCGAGGCCGGCTTGGGCTACAATGCGAACGCAAGGCCGGCCTGAGCTACATAGTGCGACCTTGCCTCAAAAAAACTAGGGCTGGGAGTTTGACTCAGTGGCTTAAGCACCTGTCTGGCAGGCGTGAGGCTGTGAGTTTGATCCCTGGGGCCGCAAAAAAAAAAAAAAAAAAAAAGAGAGAGAGAGTTGAGGGGATATGTTCTGGGAGTCTAGATCAAGAGGGAGCTATGCTCAGGGATCTGGACCCTGTGGAGATCTCACCTTCTAGGTTGTGGAGGTTCTCACAGAAAGATCTGGTGCTGACTGTGAGCATCCAGACCTAGGTTTTTCTGGATTGTGCAGGATACTTTATCATTTCACAATTCTAGGTCTTCCAGAAAGTTTCTGTCATGGCTTCTGATGTGGCAGGCACACAGACAGAGTCTGCACATGTAGTTTTAACCCTGGGGGAATCACTGCATGGGTGGCTTTTACACGGAATGATTATGCTGTTTGAGTCTGGGTTAGGCCACTGTTAATGGTTGGCTGTGGGCTTTTTGTTTTGTTTTGTTTGTTTTTTCTTTCTAGAATACAGGTGTGTGGAGATTGTTTGGAAGATTCTTGATCAATTAGAATGTTTTACCAGATCAGTAAATTTTTTGGGTCTAGGAGGCCTTGAGATTATGTTGTGTGTGGGCAGGAAGAAGGTGCCAACCCTGGGCTTGTGGCATCATGTGTCTGGCCAGAAACTCTCTTGCCTTGGACTTGGGTGTAGTACTTCCCAAAACATTAAGCACCATTCATTTCATTGGTGATTTCCTGGGAAGGTGCAGAACAATTGTCCTCTACCATCCTTGGGCCACGTTTAGGCCTTGAATACTTTCAGGAAGCTGTCGGGCTTCTAGATGTGGGCCTGTGTGCTGGGTCGCATGTCTGCTAGAAGGTCTCTCTCTGGGGGAAGCAGGGGCAGGGGCGAGGACAGCTTGCTGGGACCTGCGGAGGCCCCGCCTCCTCGACCGGAGCCTCCACCCAGGCAGGGCCCTCTGTGCCCAAGGGCGGGAGCCGAAGTGCAAAGGAGAGAAAGGTCTCCCCTGGAGTAATTACTGCCGCCCCAGCCCAATAAACCATTCATTCTTCATCTCTTCTGCCTCTGCGCCCCATCCCCTCTCCCCAGCGTAATATACGCCCTTAGTCTTTAACAGGCCCGCCCGGCGTAATAAACTGGCTGCAGTGTGCGAACAGCTGGTAGTCAGTCCCGGGGGAGCCCCGGCCAGGGAGCGGGGCGGGCGGTGGGAGTCGTGCGACCTGTGGGCCTTGGAGCCCAGTGCGCGGCCCCTGCCCTTGCGCTGCCCGCCACGCGGGTCTTTGTGCCCTTACCGCCGCGTTTCCGGCCGCTGCGCCTCTCGGGTCCGGGATCTTCCTTTCCACGCCGGGGTTTTGTGTGCCGCTGGGCGCGTCGCCGCGTGTGGGTGTGGGGTCTAGTGTGCGTCACTGGGGATGTGTCTGTTGTGAGTCTTGGGCGGTGGGTCCGCGCCTCTGATCCCGCCGCCTTGTTACCGACGGACCGGCGCCGGGCCTGCCCGCTGGCTCCTGGGTGTTCCGGGCGCGCCCCGGGCGCTGTCCGCGGTGCTGAGCTGTTTGGGATCCAGTGGGGAATCGGGGAGGAAGGGCCTCCTTTCCCCTAGACCTGGGGGCCCTGGAGGCAGACCCCAGGTAGATAGGGTTTCCTTCCCCGGTATGAGTGGACCGAGAACCCAATAAAATCCTCCTCTCCCTTGGAGATCCTGGAGCCCAGGGCGAAGAGGCTGCAGCCTGTGGTCAGGAAGTGTATGGGCCAGGGCCAGTGTCTCAGCTTCCCTGGCCTCCCCACACCCCAAATTCGATGTGCAGCTTGTGAGTGGAGAGGGGAGGGAGGACCCTGGGTATTATGGTTGCCATGGAAACAGCCAATTTTCCAGAGTGCTGCAGTGTTAGGAGTGGAGAGAGACTGTACAGGCTGAGGCCTAGCCAGCTTTGGCCTCCACACCCTGCCCTTTCCAGGCAGGTGACCTGCTTGGGTAGGGGTGGGGCTTTACTGTGTACCCCAAACCTGGCCAGCTTGCTGCCTTAAACTCGGGGCCCATCCTGAAGGTTCAGCCTTCACTACTGTGTTGCTAGGGCCGCAAGGTAGAAAGGACACCTGGGTCCAGAGTGGCAGAGCTGAGCTCCCTGTCTGCTGGGGCTGCTGCTGTCCTGACCACAAGCTGGGGGAAAAAGTCAGTGATTATACATCCAGGCAATTCTTTTCTGTCTGCCTTTCCACTGGGGTCACCTCTCAGTGTGGTCCTGTCTGGGAAGGTGGGGTGCTGCAATATGGCAGGTGACCTGGGGGACATCAGACACATTGATGGTTCCTGCTTTTTCTGCCTCAGCTCCCTGCAGATCTCTCTCTCCTTGGGACCCAGGCAGCAGCCTTCCCCTCTCTTTTCAACCCTCCTTTCCCCTTGTGGACAGTGCTTCCTTCAAGACACTCAGGAGTCTCCCCTCCTGTAGAGCTCCCTGGATAGAGCCCCCTTTGGACTGCCTGAACTGCAAGGGGATCCTGAGCACCTGAGGTGAGAGACCCCCAGGTGCTGGAGGAGACCCAGCCTCTTGTCACCAGCCGCACGACATCTCGGCAGCAAGTTTGCTCCTTGGGCATGCCTGAGGCCCTTCAGGAGGTTCTGCCTCCTCTGCTCCCAGCTTCTGCCCCCAGGGCTTCCTGGCCCAGACCAGAGCTCTCCACTCCCAAGACCAGACTGCTCCCTTGGTCTGCTCCCAGCTTTTGCCCCCAGGCTCCATCTGACTTTCTCTTCCTCTCTCTGGCTAAGTCTTCCCTTGAACCTCTCACCCCTAAGAAGTGCTTTGAAAGGAGTCTTTAGAGGCTAATTATTTAATTAAGCATTTTATGAATCTCATCTGCTCCATTTGTGTCCTAAAGAATGCAAGATTGTTCCCTTCCCTCCCTTCTCAGCAGGCCCCAGAGTACTAGTCCTCTAGGCCTCCCAGACAAGGCTGCCTTCCGGGAAACTGGGTGACCAGCCCCCTACCCTCACCCCACCCCCAGGGAGCACAGTCAGCCGCAGGAGGGAACATGGCGACTAATGGGGTTTATTTTGGGGCTGAGATCGTTAGGGACCTCACACCCGCCCCCAGCAGCCGGATGGTGAAGAGGAGAAGGAGAAGGGGAGAGAGGGTGGAGTGGGGGAGGGTGGGGAGAAGGAGCCCACGTCTCGGGCTCCCACTCTCCTGCTTCTCTCATCTACATCCCTCTCTGTCCTTCTCTGTCCATCTGTCTCTCTGCCTCCTTCCTCTGGCTGGCAAACCTCCCTCCTTCATGTCTGTCTCTTCCTTTCCAGGCAGGGCTCCAGGACTCCCTGCTTTGGGTCCCAGGAACCCCTGCCTGAGAGGGGAAGCAGGGAGTGCTGCACAATCCAGGAGCATTCCCAGGGGGCTGAAGGGGACTTGGGGGCAGATCTTGGCAGTGCATCAGAGCTGCCCACAGCCCTACTCACCCCGCCATCACCTGGGGCACCTTTTTGTCTAGGTACTGCTCAGCTCTGGCCCCAAAGAAGCACACACCTTGAATCTGTCATCTCTGCCAGCGTTGGGAGAAGTTGAGCTGGTCAGAACCAGGTCCCTAGGTCATTCCTGCCCAGGATCCTCTTGGTCTCCTTGTGCTTTTCTCTGGGCTCCTTCTCTGTGTCACTCTCTGTATTACCTCTCTGTTTTGCTGTAATTAAAGCTAGAATTTTTGATGAGGCAGCTACATCTGTCTACGCGCGTGCACAGCCTCTCAGCCAGGCACCCGCCTGCCAACTGTTCCCAAGGGCTGCAGGGTTGGTGACTGCTGCAGGCCTCACAGCTGAAGCCCCACACTCCAAACCTGTTGTTTCCGTGTTCTGTCCATAACCCCAGCGACCTACTGAGCTTACTCTCCTGACATCATTTCTCCCTCTCTCCCTTTCGTTTTCTCCACAGCTGGGACTACATACATCTTTGGGAAGGGGGGAGCACTCATCACCTACACATGGCCCCCCAATGACCGGCCCAGCACGAGGATGGATCGCCTGGCCGTGGGCTTCAGCACCCACCAGCGGAGCGCTGTGCTGGTACGGGTGGACAGCGCCTCGGGCCTCGGAGACTACTTGCAGCTGCACATTGTAAGGACCCCCAGCCAGCTCTGGGACCCCCCCTTTTCCTGCTTTCAATCTGCTCCACCTTTCATCAAGTGGGATCAGCACCTCAAACCTTTCCCTTTGTCCATGGTCCCTGGGGCTTCTACTTCTGAGACCTAGTCCCCTTCCTAGTCATTCCCTGAGTCTCCTGGAGAGCTGCCCCCGCCCCCATTTGTAGGTCCCTGCATGCTGAGACCATCTGTATCTGTATCTTCCCACATCGTCCAGAGCTCCCTGTGGTTTCCAGGTCGTTCTTCTGCAGCTGTTGGAAATGTCCCCACATTTGTGACTGCCCCTGGACTGTTGCCTACTCACTCCTAGACCACCTAGGGCAGCCCACCATGTCCTGCACCTGTTCCTGCCCCTCCTTCTGATCTCCCTGACCCACAGCAGCCTACTCCTGCTGCTTCATCTTGCCCTCAGACCCTGCCCCTGCTCTGTGCCCCGTTCAACTTCTGTTTCTGTGACCTTTGTCCTCCCAGCAGCCCCCTTACTAGGCCACTCCTCCCCTGTGGCCAAGTGTGCTCCTCCTTGACTTCTTGGCCCAGCCCCACATCCCTAGCCTGACCTTCATCCCACTCAGCTCCGCCTTGCTCTGTCCCCATCCCCATTTCCTTATCTGGCCCCCCTCCTTCACCTCGGTTCCCGCCCAGTGCCTACTGGAGCCTTCACCACGTCCATAGCTCTTTGCCTCTAGTCTTCAGGCGGCCCTATCTCTTTCCTGTCCTCTAGTCCTGCCCCGCACACTTCCCTGTGATCTACGGCCTTGCACCTTTTTCTTTCTGGTGTTAGCCTCTTCCCTGGCGCCCCCCACAGTCCAAAGTGCTAGGTCTCTGACCTCTGCATCCTAGCCCAGTGATGGTGAACCCATGGCATGCACGTGGCAGCAGGCTGTTAGTTTCACCGTTCCAAAAGGTTTGCATGGCTGTCCCAGCCCCTTTCTGCTGTCCCTTTCCCTTGCCTGTGTCCCATGTCTCGTCTCTGGCCAGACCCTTGAGCTGTGGGGCAGAGCAGGCTGTCCAGACTGTGCCAGAAAGGTCTGGGTGGGGCACCCTGGGCTCTCAGGAGGGCAGTGTTGGGAAGTCAGAGAGGAAGTCAGAGGACAGGGGTTGTGTGGGCGGTGGGCCCACCCCATCTTTTGGAGGATGAGGCTCCAGGCCCCCGTGTCAGGACGGGGCTTCAGATCCCACCCCGCAGCCTGCAACAGGTGCAAAGCAACAGGGAGTGTTGATGGGGGCGGGGCCAGGTAGGGAGGGGCCCACAGGGAAGGGTAGTGAGTGGGGCGCTGGTCAGGCCTGGGGAAGAGGCTCCGAAGTTCTGTGCCTGTGAGGGTCTCTAAGTGCGAGTGGAGCCTGTTGTGAGAGACAGCGTGGCTGTGGATGGCAGTGCGGCGGCGCTGGCATGGTGACTGTCAGGCAAGACAGCTGTGACTGTTGGTGACGAAGAGAGGGATGGTCCAATGGTGTCTGAGCATGTGGCAGTGCACTCAAGTTTCCCTGAGGAGCGGTGCCTTCTGTGGTTTCAGTCTCCTGTCTGTGCGACAGGATGCAGCTCTGTTTCCCTGTGTCCTGCTCTGTAATCAAGGGCTGCTGGCCCTTTCTTCATTGTCACATCAGCCTATGCACAGCTTTAGAGCAGTTGGGCTGGCTTTGGCTCCAAGGAAGCTCTGCGCCTTCCTTGCTATCTCTGTGCAAATAGACACAGCTTTCTGAGACTCAGTTTCCCCGGGTGTATAGGAAAGTAAGTGAGCAGAAGGATGCCGGGCCATTTAAATGAGATCACTCATGTCAAGTGCTCAGCACATTGTCCTGCCTGCACGAAGTCCTCAGTGTCCTGGTCATGCGTGGTCAGCTGCTCAGACCGTGTCTGTGTGCTGTGTGTCTCTGAGCTGGTGCTGGGTGAAGCCTCACCTGGCGCAGGGTTATGGAGAAGCAAGGCCTGGGCCCCAAGCCCCTTTCTCTCCTAGTGACGCATCGGCTCCCACTACCGCGTCCTTAGCAGCTCTCAAAGACTGGGGAGGCGGCAGCAAAATAAGAGAAAAGCAATTTGACGTTTCTAATAAAGCGTCGCTCCACTTTGCCAAATTAATTTTGACTCCCATAATTATTTGCTGTAGGAGCGGCCGCGTTCTCCCCACCGCCGCCTAATGAGGTAATTGGGGAATTAGGAATTAATGACTTTAACAGAAGTGACAACTGACTTCACATTGGGAGCGGCTCTGGGGAGCTGTCTTTCCCCTGGAGCGCACAGCTCTGAGCTTGGCTGCTTCCTAGGAAACCCAGGTGTCCTGCATCCAGCCCCCCTGGCCAGCCCTCTGCCAGCCTGGGGACCAGACTGTAAGTGCCTTTGACCACAAGACCTGCCTGGGTGGAGCCTCATGGGGAGAAAGCCTTAGAGGCATCCAAAGAGCTGCTGCTATTCTGAGTTATATTATTACTAACAATAGTAACGAGGAGGCTCGACTGTTCCTTTCCCGTGTGTGGGGAGCAGATGATGAACCCGTCTCCCTGGGGATGTTGTCAGTCTGTGGGTGGAAGATGGGTAGGGCTTGCTAATGCTCTTTGCTAGGCAAGCCTGGCCTCAGTTTCCCTGCTTTCCTGCATATCTTAGTCTGCTTTAGTCACTTTCTGTCACTGCGATGAAATAGCCAATACCTACAGCTTAAGGGAGAGGTTTATTTTGGCTCACAGTTTGAGTCCATGGTCATAGGACACTAGAGGGATGGGGCAGAGAAAAAAGGGGCTCAACCTAAGGCAGCCAGGAGGCAGAGATCCAAGGGAAAAGCAGGGGACAAGAATATACCTTCCAGCCCCCACCCCACGACCCATCTCTCCAGTCAGGCCTCGCCTCCTTACAGCACTTTCAGCCTATGGAAATCATCAATGGCTGAATCTACCGATGAGCGTAGCGCCCCCACAATGCAGTCACCTTTCACACGTGAGACTTCTGGGGACCATTCAGATCTAAGCTGTCGCATTGCATCTGAGGGGGGACGCTGAACGGGTGTATAAATGTGTATGTATGTGACCTTCCCAGGTTGAAGACCAGGGGCATGGTGGAACCCCAAGGGAACCACAGCCCTACACCCTGCCCCTCCACTCTCTGCCAAACCCCAACTGCTGCCTGATCTGTGAGCCATTCGTTCCCTCAACCCCAGTGCCACCAGGCCTTTCAGTACAGCTGACAGTGGAATGGTTTCTCTTACCCAGGTCGGACTGGGAGTCCTGTGACCCACACAGCTCGAGGGAGCCTTGTGTCTGTTCTGTGTGTGTAGAGGGCTGGGCTGACTCAGGCTGCATCTGGCATGGACACGCAGAGGAATGGAGCAGGGGCGTAGGCTCGGGGCCATGCACCTTCCCTGGGCCTGGTCAGGCACCTTTGAGGGTAGGATGTTTCAGAAGCCTCTCGGCCCCACCCCCAGCTCTTCAAGTTGGTATCTTCCTAGAGTAGTGAGCAAGGATGCGAGGGCTTTGGAGCCTGGGCTCCCTTCTCGTGAGCTGTGAGATTTTTGAGATGTAACTTAACCTCCCTCCCCAGCCCTTAGTTTCTTTGTGGATGAAATGGGGTGCTGTGAGCTTTTCAGAGGGTTGCTGTGGGGATGACCAGAACACGCGCATGCGGGCCTGGCACTTTCGGGTCTCAGCAAAGCTCTTCTTCTCACTCCAGCGTATGGGCAGAACCCTTCCTATGCTAGGTCCTGAGCGGCCTCTATGGAGTGCTTCTGGGCCCTGGGCCCCAAGCTTGCTCAGGCTCTTCGCTTGATGCCTGCTAACCTCAGTCCTTGTCTGTCCTCTGTCTGTCCCTTCCCAGCCTGACCCCTCTTTGTTCTCCTTTCTATGTTCCTCCCATGCCCCTCCCCCATGCTCACAGCTGGGCCACGATGGCCTTAGAGGATTCAGGAGGGGCAAGTGGTTGCCCTGGTGTGGGAGTGGGGGGGCTCCTTCAACATTCAGGGTGGGGAGGTTGGAGGCTACAGGTTGTGGTGAGGGTCAGGTTGCTGTCTGAGGCTTCAGTGGACTTCTCAGCTGGTTCATCCATTGGGGGGCCTCCACCCTCTGAGACCCATGTTCGTCCCCAGCTTGGCCCCACCATCCCTGACCGGGGCTCAGTGGGCCTTGCGTAGTGCAGGGGCTGTGTAAACATTTGTGGATATTCTGGACGAACCAAAAACCAAAGACATAGTTGATTAATGGAAGGGGACCTGGGTCCTGGCTGTGTACTCCACGGTAGCTTCCCCAACCTCTGAGCCTCAGCTTACTCCTTTGGCTGCAAATGGGGAGGGGGCAAGCCTGCCCACCTCCTCGGACCCTCCAGACCGGGGAAAGGTGCCTTATAAGGCTGTAAAATGCTATGGAACCAGGCCAGTGATGGCCACAGGTAGAGTTCTAGGAGTGAATTGTCACCCTCTGCCAGTCGCTGACCTTTGCCTCCCCGTCTCCAGGACCAGGGCACCGTGGGGGTGATTTTTAATGTGGGCACAGACGACATTACTATTGATGAGCCCAACGCCATTGTGAGTGACGGCAAATACCACGTGGTGCGCTTCACCCGAAGCGGTGGCAACGCCACTCTACAGGTGGACAGCTGGCCAGTCAATGAGCGGTACCCCGCAGGTAGGAGGCGCAGGCCTGTGGATCAGGCTCAGGGGTGGGTGGGTGGCCTAACAGGAGTGAGAGCTGCCCACTTGGGACTGGGCTAAGTGGAGGCTTCTGGATGGGGGGCAGCGCTGTGGGAAAGGAAGGGGTGGGAGGTGACAGGGCAGGGTTGTGGCTAAGGGAAAATATGGATTTGGGGGACAGAGTGAGATCAGGGTGGTGGTGGGAGTACATCATCTGCTGGGTACGGCACGAGGGGAGGGTCCCAATTTGGGATTTGGAGAAGAGAGGGTAGAAGAGAGTTCTGTGTGACTGAAGAAAGGATGGGTCCAGAGAGGAGAGACAGGCAGAAAGGGGGAGGCCGATGCAAAAACCCTGGATGGAAGATCCAGATGTAACATAAAGTGCATCTTGGCGGGAGGCAGGGCTGTTCCCAAAAACAGAACCAAGGTCTTTAAAAGAGCAGGTCAAGGGCCCTAATAGAAGATGGATACACAGGAAGACAAGTAGCCATGGAGACCTGGAGAAAAGGAGCCCATGGTTTCAGGAAACGAGGGACCTGGCGGAAGGGAAGGAGAGACAAATGACAGTGAGAAGAGGGGCCAGTGCACTCCACATCTTTCCTTGACAACCTTCTAGGTGTCAGGGCTTGTGCTGGGCCTCGGGGACACAGAGGTGAGGGGGACACAGAGGTGAGCAGGCCCCAGGGAGCCACGGGAGCCCAACAGGGTGACAGCTGGGGTGCTCAAGGACCAACAAGGATGAGGATAGGAAAGAAGGGAGGCGGCAGGGACCCTGTAAGCTGTGGAGGGAGCCTCAGAGTGAGAGGAAGCCAGAGAAGGAGCGATGGAGAGATGTGGGAGTAGTCAGTGAGACTAGAGCAGAGATGGAGGCAGCTCCAGGGGAGATACACAGAGAGAAGGGTGTGGAGCTGCTGACGTGCAGAGCCAGCCAGGGAGCACGGAGGTGGACGGAGCCCAGCGAGTGCTCGGTGAGCGGGGGAGAGCCCGGCGGGAAGACAAAGAGGGAGGTGATAGGAACACTGCAGGGAGGACTGCAGGGACACAGAGGTGCTGAGGTACAGGCTGGGAGACACTGCAGTCCCACCCGGGGCCACCGAGGAGCCGCAGGAGCACCTGCGGCTGCCCTGTGTTGACCTAGAGGGGTGTGGATTGTGTGCACCACGCTGGACAGAGGTCTGTCCAGGACCATGGCTCCTGATTCTGCTGTTTTGCACCCAAACATTTGGGCCACCCCTGAGAGAATGAGGGTCACATCATTCCCTAATAAACACAGAGGCTGATGGGGTGCAAAGGGGTGCTAGCTTAGGTCTTGGGCGCGTGTGGAATCACTCAGACTCACCAGTCCTCCTACCCAGAGTCCCTCAATTCCTCTGCTCCAAGCACACCTTGACAGCCAGGCCTGGGTGGGGATGACGCTGGGATATCAGACGTCACTCCCTGTCATACAGACACGTATCAGGGCAGTCTTTGTAGCAGTGGTGACACAGGTCTGCGCCGGACAGGGCTGGACGCAGGGCCATGAAGGTCCTACCGTGTCAAGCCATACTTATGCCAGACCTTCAACCTTTGGAGCCCAGAAGGCCAGAGGAATCTGGAGGAGTTTTGCTTGCTTTCTTCTGTCTGCTCAGGGGGCCCTGATTAGGGCTGAGGAAAGGCCGCCTGGTGCTGTCGGGGTAACCTGGCAACTGCCTGCATTAACTAATCAACAGCAGCAGGCCAGGTCAGCAGTATTGGGGGGCCCAGAGAGTGGGTCTCCTACCCGCCACGCCTTAGGGAGTACAGAGACACAGCCCATGGACCCCAGTCAGCAGGACCTGGGTTTTAATCTTGGGGTCTCCTGGTGACAAGCTGTGACCCGGGACCAATCATCTGTCCTCTGAAACTTAGTTTCCACCTCTGAACCATGCTGTGAGAATTCCAAAAATCTAAAGAAAGTGCTAGAAGGACATCATATTGAGGAGCTTCTCAATAAACAGGGCTTTTGTTATAATTTTTATATACCCAGTCTCCCTCCAGTGAGACATATGTCCCTTCTTCCTGGCAGGATACACACACACACACACACACACACACATCTTCCCTCCCTGTTTCTTGGGGCTGGTGTTCAAGAGTGGAGAGGGGAAAGGCGGGAATCCAGATGGAGAAAGAGGTGGGGTTGGAAGTGGGGGGAGGAAGCTGAAGGAGAAAGGCTGAGGGGCTGGTAGGACACGCGGATGAGGGGCAGGAGTGGATACTGGGTCCCTGGGGCAGAAAAGAGCGGGAGCCTGGCTCTGGCCGAGAAAGGCTGGCACTTTGCAGCGAGGCTGAGATGGCGAAGAGGGTGAGGTGGTGGCCTGGGCAGAGCAGGCAGAGGGCCAGGGATGTCTGCAGAGGCCCAGCCAGGAGGGCCTTGGAGAGAAGGTCCCACAGCAGGCAACAGCTTCAAGGTCACCAGGGTGAGGAGGCCAAAGTGCCTCACAGCAGAGCAGCAGCGGGGTCAGGTCTGAGTGGATGAAGGCGGAAATGGCTGGTGGGGTCGGGGTGCGGGAAAAAGTTGGGAATAAGGGGCAGCTGGGAGTTGAGCACAGAAGGTAAAGGGAGTGGCAATGGCTGGAGAGGAGGTTCAAATCTCACTGTTAAATGCGTGTGCTGGGTGACCCCCTTAAATGCCGCATAAACCCCGCTTAACCCATCCCTCCCACTTCTAAACCGCCCTCTAAACCAGTAACCAGCTGGGCCACTGGAACCAGGGATGCTTCCCACCCCAATTTAAACCTGCTAAATGCCCCACCCCCACCCCGCCGCCCCACTTTGGGATGGCAAGGAAGAGGGGTCTCTACCTCTTGACCAGATAAACCTGCTTAACTTCTGGCCTTTGACCTTCCAGCTGCCTTTTCTTTAATTCCCTGTTCTTTTCTTCTTTTTCCCTCTTTTTCTTTGGGTTGCTCCCGCCCCCAGGGTGGGGCTGGCTCTGGATGGGAGCCTAGGGAGGGGGCCCCCCTGGGGAGAAGAGGGACCCAGCCTTTCTTTTCCTGCTTCCCCCCTCTTCCTGTTGGATGTTGCTGCTTACTCTGAGTCTCCTGAGAAATGCATAATTACTTTTCTAACTCCTTTGGACTTCACCGCCTGAGAAACCTACTGTCTTTCTAAACTTTTCCAAGGAAACTTTGATAACGAGCGCCTGGCGATTGCTAGACAGAGAATCCCCTACCGGCTTGGTCGAGTAGTAGATGAGTGGCTGCTCGACAAAGGTAATTAACCAGAATTAATTAATTAATTAATTAACCAACTAACTTTAAAAACACTATCTTAAAGGTGCAGAGCTCTCTCTTCCCCCCTTCGTGCCTTCGCCGTGCCCAGCTCCGAGCGAGGGGACGATTGTCTGGCTACGATGCTCCCTTCCCCTTCCTAGTCAGGGTCCCTGAGTATTTCAGAGCTGTGGTTTAGGGGCAGGGGTAGAATTTTTCTGGACAATAGAGAGGTTGCCTTATCTTTCTAGATCTGGGCTCTGACTAGGGCAGTCCCTGAGAGCCTTGAGGGCGGAAGCTCCCCAGTTTGTTCTGTGCTGAGCAGGTAGATCACAGGCAGGCTGGGAAGGCAGGTAGAGCCAAGGGCACTGGGAAGCAGGAAGGCTTTGGAGATCAAGAAGAGCTGATCCAGAGAGCCCAGGAAGGCCAGGCCCATCTGAGGGGAGAGGGAAGAGTGGGGCCTTAGGTCCTACTGGGAAGACCCCAAGAGAACCCCTGTGGGGCCACTCTCTCCAGAACAGGCCTCCCTCAGTCCATTCCAAGATGGCCTCTTAGAAGTCATGGAGGCTGAGAGGACACTAAGAGGTGGGGAAGACCATGGTCTGGTCAGGTTTCTGCCTGCTGGACTGAGGAGGAAGGCAGCGTGGATTCCCTGTGAGGCCCCTACGTGCAGGCGAGGTGCTGCTGGGTGAGAAGGAGAAGGAATCTTGTCACCTAGAGAAGACAGGCCAGGGGCAAAGCCATCCAATTCCCACTGGAGGAGGGGCGAGCTCTGTACCTCTAAGGCTAAACTCTAGGGGGGAGCAGAACTGTTAAACCCCACTTAACCAGCTGATAACTGTGCTTTAAATGTCCACTGGGGCCTTCCCCAATAAACCCCCCAAATGTAACTTCCAGCCCCCTGCACCAGCGGGGCCTAAACATGCTGATAACCAGATGTGATAAATCCATGACAGGACAAAAAGTTAAAGGGACTATAACAAACATCGCTAAAACCTACAGCCCCCAGCCACACTGGGCTGCTCTCTCCAGCGGGGCGAACTTTAACCCTTTGAGGCGTTCACGGTGGGTGGGGGGAGGGGCAGGGGCCACAGGGACCAAGTTCCCTAAAGTTCTGTGGCTTCCTCTCCATCATCCACCACGCTCTCCTAGAATCAAGAGAGGCCAAGGGAGCAACCTGGGCTGAGGCCGGGACAACTTGTGACTCCAAGGGTAGGGAGAATTGGACAGGCTTTGTTAGGGGGAGGGAAGGTACGTGCACCTTCTCTTCAGCTCTCTGTTTACTCTTCTAGAAAATGACAGATCAGGCTTCTCAAAGAAGGAAAGGTGTGGCCTTGGCCTAATATACATCCCCTATCTGAGCCAAGCTCTCTTCTCAATAGGCAGGGATGGGTGTCCTCGCTCAGCCCACCTCACAGATACATTGTGAGAATGAGAGAAGTGAGGAATGGGAAAGTATTCAAGCTCTCAGAAGGATAGATTACTGTCGGTATCTGGCGCCCGGTAGGTGCTCAGTAGTTATGGAACGGGTCCATTTTTCAGTTCTGAAACGTGTCCTGTGTAACAGCTCTGTGAGATGCTTCGCAGTGAGGAGATCTGTGGTGAAATGAGTTTGGGAGGTGCTGAGTCCTGTTGCTTCCTCTTGGAGGCTTTGTGGTTTCATGAAGGCGCTGACAAATCCTGCAGGAAAGGAGCCTGTTTAATTGTGACCGGTTTGCCTTCCAAATTCATTCAGCCGCAGTCACCCTCCTCTCCTTTGGGTTCTCACAACTTTCATGCCCAGGAATAAGCTTGGACGCAGCAAGTCTCAGGGGGCTCTCTGGGCCTGATGTCTCAGGGCCTCACCTTAGAGCTGCCGCCACCAGTAACGCCCCTCCCTGGGCTCGGCTCCTCCATTTGTAAGGGAGCCACGCTACCCCTGGGCTGTCCGTGTGCAGGTGGGCAGTGGGAAGGTGCCATAGAAGGAGGAGAGCCTGAGCAGGGACCAGAGGAGACTACCCACGGCCCAGGCAGATGGCTGGGTGTCCCAGAGAGCCCGGTTCCAAAGAGGGCGTGGGAAGCCGGGCGTGGTGGCGCACGCCTTTAATCCCAGCACTCGGGAGGCTGAGGTAGGGGGAGCGTTGTGAGTTCAAGGCCAGCTTGGGCTACAACGTGAGCGCAAGGCTGGCCTGAGCCACATAGTGCGACCCTGCCTCAAAAAACCAGGGCCAGGAGTTTGGCTCAGCGACTTAAGGGCCTTTCTGACAGGTGCAAGGTTGTGAGTTCAATCCCTGGTGCAGCAGAGAGAAAAAAAAAAAAAAACGGTGTGGGTTCCCAAGTTGGACTGTCCTCAGCCCAGGTATGGGGGGCGGGGCTCATAGTACCTAACTCTAAACCAGATCTTTAACGAGGCACTAACCAGAGGCTAACAAGGGCTAAGCCAGGTCTTAAACTCCCAGCGCCAGCAGCTGAAGTTCCAGGGGAGAAGGGGGCAACGCTATATAGTCCGTCTGCCTGACCCCTCCCCACCAAAAAATAAGCAACACCAAAATCAAAGTTAAATCTAAACTTAAACATAATAAATATCTTTTCTAAAAACCAAACCAAAACAACAAACTCAGAGGGTTAAACCGACCCCCAGATCCACTAAAACCAAAGTGAACAGCCAAACCCCACGCAGGTGGGAATTCTGAGGTGTAGCACTGCCTAGTGCGGAGTGAGATTGGAGCTGGAGTGGTTTTTTTCGGCTGTCAGCGAGCGAAGCAAGGTCCCTTTAACGTTTTCCACTTCTGTGCTTGCACATCCAGGCGGGGAGGAAGGGCTCTGCTAGCCAGGGGCCTGGCAGTGGCTGGGCCTTGGCAGGGGAGGAGCGCCGGAGCCTGGCTGGCGGTCAGGGGCTGCTCGCGGGCAGGGCAGCCTGGATCGGTGGGCAGGGGCCACGCTCTGCACACCCTCACCCTGCCTCCCCTGCTCACCAGGCTGGCCAGCGCGGCCTGGCAGGGTGTGCCTCTGCCTCTTTGTCTCCGCTGTCTGCCACCTCCGAGGGTCCCACGGCTTCTGGGGCTCACAGTGGGTGGGATGTCTGGGGAAGCAGAGGGAAAGGATGTGGACTGGACTGCGGGAAGCGGAAGGAGAGGGGAGATGGCCCCGGAGTGGGAGCAGAGTGTGGGGCAGGAGAAGGCGGAGAAGGCATGTGCATGGCGGGGAGAGGGGTGACCAGGCTCCCTTTCCCAGCCCATGTGACCCTGGGGCCCTCCCACGTGGCTGGGCTAGGGGCTCTGGTTGACAAGGACTTTCCCTTTGGTTGTCTGCCCCTTCCTCATTTCTCCCCCCCCCACCCGATGGCTTCCTCTTCCATTCCTTTCTCTTTCCCTTCGTTCACCTCCATTCTCCCCCTCCCTTCCTGGCCTCCTCTATCTGCTCCCCTCTCCGCACCCCTCATCACCCTCCTCCCAGGACGCCAGCTGACCATCTTCAACAGCCAAGCTGCCATCAAGATCGGGGGCCGGGATCAGGGCCGTCCCTTCCAGGGCCAGGTGTCGGGCCTCTACTACAATGGGCTCAAGGTGCTGGCGCTGGCCGCCGAGAGCGACCCCAATGTGCGGACCGAGGGCCACCTGCGCCTGGTGGGGGAGGGGCCGTCCGTGCTGCTCAGTGCGGAGACCACAGCCACCACCCTGCTGGCTGACATGGCCACCACCATCATGGAGACCACCACCACCATGGCCACCACCACCACACGCCGGGGCCGCTCCCCCACACTGAGGGACAGCACCACGCAGGTGAGACCCCTTCCAGCTTCAGGCAAAGGTTCAAGGGGTCCAGCGGGATCCTGAGGGCTGTAGTCCTTGACCTTCTGGTTATGGAGATGGTTTAGGTGATGGAGGCAAGGTCACTTTCCCGGAAGTGGCCTTCACTCTGGTGACCAGGGATACTGTAGTGTGGAAGTGGCCATTATTTCCGGAGTTGAGGGGAGTTAACTAGGTAAAGACATCTGCCCCACCTAAGAGAGGAGGTCTAGACAGGGCTGAAGGTGGAGCAGTCTCTTCCGTCCCCCACTGAGGGCTACAGCCAGTGCCAAGTGGGTCACGTGTGGGAGACAGGTGTGTCCAGATGGCAGCATCTTGGGCAGAGGTGACAGGCTGCAAGGACTAGACACAGCCAACTGGCAGTGGACAGCTCTTCTCCAGAGGCTGGTGGGGGCTGGGAGCAGCCTCTCCTTGCTTGCTAGAGTCCCTGTCATGGGAAGGGCCCTGGTGGCAGGTTCCTCGCCTTTGCACATCCTCTCCAGTGATCCAAAGCATTCTCTACACTTAGCGGGCCCCAGGGTTCTTCTCTGTGTCTTCGGTTCTGAGAGGGGCATTGGTGCAGACAGTTCCCCTGTAATTTTCCCTCTGAGGTGCTTTCCCCACCTGCTCAGGTACTGCCCGGGGGCAGATCAGGCCCAAGTGATCCTGGAGAACCAGAGGAGGCTGCAGCAGGGGCACAAGACTCCAAGGGACAGGGTGGGCCTGGCTTTCCTGGTGGCCAAAGCCTATGGAGCATGTGGGACTATGGAGGCTGGGCTGAGTTTCCGTCGTTGGAAACCTCATGTTGGACCGGTTGACCTTGCTTAGCCAGTCCGTCCCCACCACTCCAGGTCCTTCAGACCTGTTCCTCCAGGTCTGAAGGAACCTCTGTCCTCTAGGGCATGGGAGAGATTGGGGGTGGCCATGAAAACCTGTCCTTTCCTCCACCACTTCCGCTTCTCCCTCTAACTTGTCTCCAAGGCCCCTCCTCCCTGCCTATCTGTGCTGTGGGGAGTCCTGGATGGGGCCACCTAGGTCAGCCCACTGGGAGTGACAAGCCTGTGCCCTTTCCTGTGCCTTTGCTGCCCAGAAATCTGCAGGGACCTGAGTGCCCAAGGACCAGGGAGCCGTGGGCGAAGTGCCTGGGCTCTACCCATGCCCAGTGCACTCTGGTCTCAGTGGGAGGCGGTGGGCAGACTGTCCAGATGGAAGAGAGGCATGGGGGCCCGAGGGTGAGGCTAGTGTGGGGGTGGTATCAGAAGACAGGCCTGGGCAGCAGGCAGGGTGTGGCCCTTGCACCCCTCCCAATCTGCGCCTCTGCCTGGCCTTTTCCTGGCCTTCTTCTACCCACCACAGTGTCTTGGGGCCCTTCCTGCCTGGACTTTGGGTCTCTACCCTGACCCCCTTAAGTACCCCCTTCCCCCTCACACTCACTCATCTCCAGGATTCTCTTTCTTTGCAATCAGGAGAAAAGAAAATGCTGACAAAGTCGACTCTCGTTGTCATGGCAACCACAGCCCTAATTATTGTGTGCAGCCCGGTTCTCTCCTGGAAGGGGGTTGGGAGAGGGATGAGGGGTGATGGGGTGGTGAAGCTGGAAGCCCCTCCAGCTCCTGTCCCCCTCTGCCCATGCAGATCTCTAGAGGGCCCCTGTGGCTTGCTTCCTTGAATCACCTGCCCCACCCAGGGCACTCTGGCCCCTATCTCCCATCCTGGAGCCCTGGATCTAGCCTCCCATCTCTTCACTTCCTGAAAATAAAAAGCACAACATGTGTTGTTTGATCCTTGGGAGCCGGTGCTGTTTAGTTCTTCTTTGCTGGAAGGAGTTGGAGGCCCAAGGTCACCCAGCAAGTGATGAGAGATGGCCCTGGCTCTAGGCTATCCCCTGTGCCATCCTACACATCCAGAGGTGGTGTGAGGTCGGCTCACCCACTTGGAACCCTCTTTCCCCACCCCTCTTCTCCTCCCCAGAACACCGATGACCTCCTGGTGGCCTCGGCCGAGTGTCCCAGTGATGATGAGGACCTGGAGGAGTGTGAGCCCAGTACTGGTGAGTGCCTTTCCCCCCTCCCCTGCCCCGGGGCCCCTGCGACGCTGCTGGGAGGGGGGCGACTGTCTCTGCCACCTGGCCCTAGCCGGGGCCTGCTGCAGGCCATAGCTCTCCGATAGTTTCCCTCTCCTTCCAGTAGCCCCGCAAACCTCTCAAATGCCCTCTGGCAAGGTGCCTTTTGGTGCCCCATCCCTCAGAGGTAGTGAGGTCCATAGCATGGGATTCCTTAGCTGGGGGTTGAGAGCCAAGGGTTGCTGGGGGGGAAAGAGGGAGCTACTTCCCTAGAAAGATGAGTAACTGCAGCTCCCATGAGTCCTGGGATGGAACTACAACTCCCATCAGCCCTCAGCCCAGAACTGCAACTCCCATCTGCCCAGAGGTCTGGTACTCTCTTGGTCACTTGGCAGAGGATCTCTCTGCTGGATCTTTATCTCTCCCCATGCTCAATCTCAGGGATGTGTCTGGTGCTTGGATCTGAAGAGTCCCCAGGGTGGAGACTACCAGGATGGCAGGTCAAGGCAGGCAGTTCTGTGCCTGGCAGTGTGCTCGGTGAGAGGTGCCCCTTAGGTCAGACATGGAGTCCCCAAGGGAGATTCCAGTGGGGAAGCTGCCACAGGAGAGCAGGGCTGGGAGGGAGTCGGGGGATCTCCAGGCCTCTGCTTGATGCTGCCAGCTGAAGTCAAGGGTGCAGCTGCAGAGAGAGCAGCCCGGCGAGTCGGGTGTGTCTTCCAGCAGGCTGAGAGGGTGCCAGGCCTTGGTGCCCCATAGGAGCCTGCAGGAGCGCAGGGGCCACCTGCATCTCTTGCTTGGCTTCCCAGAGACTTCTCCCTGTTACCGTGCAACAGTGGCACCTAGGCTGTGGGCACCAGTAGGTTGGGAAAGGGCTGTGGTCAGGAGATCCTGTGACTCTGGTCTGGGGTGGGAGGCAGGGGGCCACAGCACCAGAGAGCCGGTCAAGCTGAGGGAAGGCAGTCACCCTGGAAGGCATACGAGCAGGACAGGAGGGAAACAAGCCCAAGGTATATACAGTCGGGGAGAGACTCAGGTTCAGAGACGACAAGTTAAAGCCCGTTACCCTCTGTGTGCCTCTCAATAGGCTGGAGTTGAGAGGGGTCATTCCCCTGGCCCAGGGGTACTTGGAGGAGTACCAGCTGCTGGACTGGGAGGGGCCCCTTAACCACACCCCAGGGGACAAATTCCCCACCTTGTGGGAGGCCCCCTTGCTGGGGGCACCCCCCCTCCCCCCGTCTCACTGGTTGCTCTCAGCTCAGGGATGCCTGCTCCAAGCCTGCCAGCGCTTTGGGTGACTTCAGGTGTGTGGCAGTGTCAGCACCCGGCAGTGCCCCTCAGCTCTGCTTTGCCCCCGTCAGTTTGGACAGTGGGGCGGGGGGCTCCTGTCAGCAGACGTAGTGCCTCTGCCTGCCATATGCGAATGGACGTGTGCCCCAGCTCCTGTGGCTGTATGATCCATGAGGGCCCTGGATGGGGGGCTCTGGGGACAAGGGACTGTGAAGGCCATGAGGAAAGGGCACTGCTTGGGTGGGATCTGTGGGTGACAGGAAGAGTCTGGATCCTGCAGAGGCCACCTAGGGCCAGATCGTCCTCATGCAGGGACAGGCAGTAATGCTGGGCCACCCCGAGAGGGGCAGGACTCTAGTTCCCAGCCTAGGGCCCAGCCAGGGGCCTCTGTGTGACCCCCAGTGTATTCTAGTGGCCCAAGCTCTTTCAGGCTTTGTTAGGACAGAGGGTGAGGAGGAGCTGTAGGCTGCCTGCCAGCGAGGGCTCTAGGAGATCACTGACCGCTCTAGCACACTGGGAAGACAGCCATGGGTATGAGGGGACGCTAGGGGGTGGGAGGGGACTGAAAGCTGGGCATGGGGAAGAGGAGGCTGTGGGAATCCATAGGCTCCCCCCAGAGAGGTGCAGGTGTTTATGGTTCACACAGCTCTCTGACACGCTGAAAGTCAGTCCTCCTCATCCTGCTGGGGGCCCAGGCAAGGACTGGGAAGACTCCAGGGTCCCCCCAGTCTGGGGTAGACCACACCCCCACCCCAGCCTCTCCACCCAGAGCCTCTCCAAGGGGAAAGGAGGCCAGGCCCTCGCCTCCCAGGTCAGTGCTGCAACCTGACTGGCGACTGAGCTGCTCAGGTGGAGCCCAGGTGTCTGCGCCCCTCTCACCTTCCAGATCCTCATCCTGGGTGCAGTGTGGGCCCCTGCCGCAGTCCTGCTCCTCCTGCTCCCTTTTCTATCCTTTCCCTGAACCTGGCCCCTCTGTGGACACAGACCCCTTGCTTGGTGAGACTCTCTCACCCAACACATTATTTTACTTGACTTCGGCAGCCCAGACCAAGAAGGACAATGTTAAGTCCTTGAATGGGAGCGCCTTTAGAGGAGCACGCACTACAGTTGGCAGTGTGACCCCTTAGCTGGCCTGGCCCCCACACTGTGTTTGGGATCTGTAAGAATCTGCCTTTGCGCCCCCTGGGACATACAGGAAGAGCTCCCATAAGCCTGGCCCCATAGAAGCACATGGTCACCCATTCCCACACTTGCAGACCCACCAGCAAGCTCGGCTTGGTCCCCTTTCTGCACACACATATGTTCAGACCTCAAAGAGCATACGTCATCCATGCCCAGAGCAACAGAGGCACGTGCATGCTTAGACCACAAGAGATGCACATACCTAGGGCCCCAAAGCCCATGCACATAGATGAACACCCATTGAGGCCACACATGCACACATCTGTTCACATGTGCAGTCTCTTGAAGCTTCTCTATATACTCAGAGCCATTGAGTGCTATGTACATGTGGTAGAGCCCCCAAAATACCCAGAGGTGCTCAGACTTACAAGCTCACCTGCTCAGACCCGGAAGGTCACACTTACACATGTGCTCAGCTGCACAGAGATGCACATGCATGCAGACACGGTGCATTTGAACCCACGTTCAGGGCATGGAAGCAGCTCAGGTACACTCACATCTATTGATGTACATGCAAATGCTCAGAGCCATGCACACGTGCTCAGAGCTGTAGAAGCACTCACATATCTCAGACATGTGAGACGCCCGTGTACTTTTGGATCTCAGCATGTGCTCACATGGTCATGCCTTGAGACAAGTCCTTGGCCTCCCAGAATTGCACAATCTTGCCCAGCTTGCAGAGGCACACGTGTGTGAACAGATTCACCTGTGTAACACACACATAGGAGGTGTGATAACAGTGTGGTGTGTGTTCAAATTAAAATTATTACAGTAAAAGACATATTGCCATGAGTCCCCCTCAAAATACTCCCCTCTTGCTTTTAACGCTGGTCCTGTGGTTCCTGCCGTTTTTTGAAGCAGTTCTGGAAGCCCTCTGTTCACTGTCATGGTGTGAATTAATGTCCAAAATCAATTCCAAGCATTCACCTTCCATGGTCATTTTGACTTTGGAGAAGATCCAGTTGTCGCATGGTGCCAGATCTGGTAAATACGGTGCAGGCGGATGCTCTGTAATATTTTTAGGGCCTGCCTTTCTGTTGGATGACATCTGGCAGCAGCAGTCACTGTACTTTTTCATTGCATTTTGCAAAGACATGAACGAGGGCTTCCAGAACGGCTTCAGAGAGTGGCAAGAATGATGGGATAAGTGTGTACAAAGCAAGGGGGAGTAGTCTGAGAGAATTAATGACAAAATTTATTTTATTGTGATATATTTTAAAAATTTAAACATTACCCATAGTTTTAGATCACCCCTTGTCTATGTGCAGACCATATGATGCCGCACATGTGTCAGTGTGCAGCTGCTCAGAACCACAGAGACTTATGTACATGTTCAGACCAGGCGTGTACACAGTGTGCTCAGATCACTGAAGTACATGTGCACACTTGTACACAAAAGTGTACAACCGTGGTGTGCAGAATCATGTGTGCTTCAGCCCTGTGCAAGTGTACTACTTACAAGGTGCACATGTGTACAAGGTGCACACATACCTCTGCAGAGGGTTGAGCTCGTGCACCAACTTGTATGTCCATTCCTGAACACGTGTACACCTGTACACAAAAGTATACACATACACCCACAAGGATGTGGGCTTGCACTTCTCAGAGGAGGCCAAATGTGCTCAACCCCAGGGGCAAATGCACACACACGCACACACACACAGATACATTGTTCAGCCTCCCAGAACTGCATTC
>RJWM01009833.1:33002-66276 GCA_004363535.1 Dasyprocta punctata | reverse complement strand
TACAATAGCTATTGAAAAAGAAAAGTTAATATACCTGAATTGATGAATCTTACATGTCTATATCTGTCAATATCCCCAACCCCTAGGAAGGTAATGATATGCAATATTGTAACTACTGTCAAACTTCAACCACCTCAGTGTGTAAACCTACAATGTTATCGTATCAGATCTGTTGTTGTTGTTTGTCTGTCTTTTTTGATTTTTGTTTCTAGCTTTTGTATCTATTTTCTCTTAAATAAAAAAAATCTAAAAATGGGCAAAAAATATGAACAGTCACCTCACTAAACAAGATACACCAATGGCAAATAACCATGTAAAAAGACACTGAACATCAAACAACATCAGGAAACTGCAAGTTAAAATAATGAACACATCCATCTTTACATCAGTAGTAATTTACCACAGACCAGAGGCAGAAGCAGAATTAGCCAGTCTTCCTCTGGATAGCTACCCAAAGAATATAAAATCACTGCATTTTAAAGATATCATTACCCCCACGTTCAGTGCAACACTATTCACAGTATCCATGATAGAGAAGCAACCTAAGTGTCTCTTAATGGGCAAATGAATAAAGAAAATGTGATATATTTGCCACAACATGGATAAAGCTGAAGGATGTAGGGTTATGTGGAATAAGCTAAGAATAGAAAGAAAAATAATGCATGATCTCACATGTATAGAATCTTTTAAAAGTCAAATACACAGAGAGAATAGGATGGTAGTTTCCAGTAGTGGAAGAGAGAAGGGGGAGATATAGATCAAAGGACACAGATTAGAAAAGTAATACGTAGTCTGGAGATCTAATGCACATGAAAATTATAGTTAATAAAACTGTATTTATAATGTTAGGTATTTCTGTTAAATAAGTAGACTTTAGTTGCTTTTGTAACCACAAAAATGTAACAATATAAAATGGCATATATATTAATGTTTCATGATAGAAACCATTTTACTATCTGTATGTGTCCCATAGCATCATCTTGTAATCCTTAAATATACACAATGTAATTTATTAAAAATATATTTTATGAGAAAGAGGTACAAGTAACCCACATGTTCATCATGTCACCGTGAGGATATTAAGTTCAGTGAAATAAGTATCTACAAAGGTGTAAATGCTGTTTTATTCCACTTATATAAGGTATATAAATTAGTTAAGAAGAGAAAGTGTGTATAGAGCTTCAGTTCTACAACCTGAAATGGTTCTGCATATCCTTACAACATTGTAAATACATATAACATAACATTACTGAACTTTATACTTAAAATTGTTCGTGAAGGTAAATTTTATGATTTATGTTTTACCACAATAAAAATTACTGTTATATGAATGTTTGTGTCCTTCAAAACTTGATGATAAAATTTAATCATCAATGTATTAGTATCAAGACGTGAGGTCTTGCCCACCCAACACCCCCAAACAGCCCGGGACCCTTGGCTCATGGTTTGGGTCCCGGTTGGGCCCTGCCCAGCGTCCCCCAGGGAGCCAGGGAGCCACCGTGCTGAGTGGCACAAACTGAAGGCTTCCAAAGGGAACTCTACCTAGCCGAACAGACTTAATACGTTGTGTAGAACCTGGTAGGGCCGCACCCAGAGACCCAGTGCAGCTTGGGAGCTTTGGGGAGCCATGTGATGTGAGTTGAAGGCCTGCCCAGTGTACTCCACTGACCATTCAGCCTTGGTACACCATTCAGAACCTGGTAGGGTCCTGCCTAGTGACCTCAAGCAGCCAGGGAGCTTCAGTGAGCCACGTGGGGTGCACTGAAGGTCCAGCCAGTGTACTCCCCCATTAGGGGAGCCTTTGAGTACCACTAGGGACCTGGTAAGGCCTGCCTAACATCCCCCACTCAACTGAGGAAACTCCCTGCAGTACAGACAGCCATCCTCAACCCAAGAAACAACTGAGACTTTGCACTCAGCTGTGCCAGGGGAATGCAGGAAAATGACAAAATGAAAGAGTAAAATGCAATCTCAAATCTCCAGTCCATCCCAAACAAGTCTAGGAGACATAGACATAGAAGAAAATGTAAACCATACACCTGAAACTTCTGAAATGATAGCAACTGAAGTAAAGGAACAACTCTGTGAAGCTATAAAGGAACTCAGATCAGAAATAATCTCCCAGGTAAAAAAAAGAAATGATAAACATAATGAAAAAATGCTGAACACATCTAAAGAAGACATAGTTAAAAAAAAAAGAAGTGAGTTCTTTAGAAACTCATAGGCCATAAGGGTTCTACCCAAATGGGTGGAATTCGTTCTTTTATAAAAGAGCTTATTTGAGCGAGTACTTCCTTTTCTTTTTTTTTTTCCCCTTTTATTTTGTTACCAAGTAAGGACATAGCAACCAGGTATCATGTATTGAGTGAGGAGTGAATCTTCACCAAGCATCAAGCCTGCTAGTGTCTTGATCTTAGAATCACTAGTCTGTGGAACTGTGAGAAACAAATTTCCACTATTCATACATTGCCCAGGCTAAGGTATTATGTTATAATAACATGAAGGAACTAGGATAGAGTTTTCAAAAAGAAAAACACACTAGGAATTTAAGTAGCTCTTTGAAAGACAACTAAGTCATATGCTTCTACCTCCAGGGAATCTATGTTATTACCCTAATAATTATTAATCTATATTATGGAAAGCAATGCACTCAAAAGAGATTGTTAGCAATGATTCTCAAGTGAATGAAAGTTTATGTGATTCAGTTTCAGAAATATCTATAGATTCTTCAGCTAAGTGGATTTCTATGGTTCTGAAAGAACTAAAAATTTATTTGACATTTTAAATTTCAAATAACGATTATACACTGATTATAGATACTACAGATTTTATTTTAATAATGCATTCAAGAAAAAGAAAAAAATAATAGCTGCCAACACTGTAGTTTTTCCCAATGAGGCAATACATGGTAATATATTTTTTTAAAATACCTTTATATATTAATTAGAATATAAAAATCCAAGATGTCGACAGCACCAAATGCTGGTGATAATATGAAGCAATAGGAATACTAATCTTTGCTAGTAAGATTACACAAATGATACCAACCAATTTGAAACAGTCTGACAGTTTCTTACAAAACTGAACATACTCTTACCATATGATCCCTAATCATGCTATTTGGATCTACTCGAGTAGATAAAAAACTTCTATGTACACCAAAAACTGTACATGTATGCTTAGACAACCTTTCCTATAACTGTTAAAACTTGGAATCAACCAAGATGTCCTTCAATAGATGAATGAGTAAATGAACAAAATACATTACATTCTTACAATGGAATATTATTCAATACTAAAAAGAGCTAAGCTATCAACCTATAAAAAGGTATGGAGAAACTTTAAATATATATATTGCTAAGTGAAAGAAGTCAATCTGAAGTCATTCTATGTTTCCAAGTATGAAACATTGTGGAAAAGGCAAAATTCTGGTGACAGTAAAAAGACCAGTAGTTGCCAGAAGTTTGGGGGAAAGAATGGAAGGATGACTAAATGGTGCACAGGGGATTTTTATGGCAGTGAAACTATTTTGAATGATACTATCTTAATTGATACCTAACTATACACTAACCAAAGTCCCACAGAATATGCAACCCAAAGGGTAAACTTTAATGCAAACCATAGGCTTAGTTAATAATTATGAATGCTAGCTCAGAAACAAAAATCAGAACTCAATAAACAAATTAAATTTAGCAATAAATTTACCAAATATATTCTATTATATTGTCTATTCATAAAATATTATTTTAGAGAATAAGGTATTCTGGAAAGAGAAAATTATAGGGATGGAAAACAGGCCATTTTTCTGCTATGGAGTGGGAGAGGGACTAACTACAAAAGGGTTAGCATGAGGGAATTTCTGGGGTGATGGAACTGTTGTCAATTGTGATTGTGGAAATAATACAGCAATGCGCACCCATTGAAACAATAAAAAGATTTTACTATGTATAATATTCAAAACAAATTAAAATGAGATAAATTTTAAAAAGCTGTAAGAAAAAAGTTAAGAGTAGCCTTAACAATCTTTAAATTATCAGAACACTCAAGGACATGTTTCACTTATAATTAAATTGCTCAGTATAAAAGAATCATTAAAGATCATTAAATGCCCATGTGCACGCTCATTTTACAAGAGAAACTCAGGGCTACAAGGAAGGGATGGTGCTGAGGTTAGAAACAAATTCGGGGATGCTCTATAATTTAAGTCTTTTCAACTTTATTTATAGTTTAACATATGGCCTGCCCTAGAGTATGTTCCACGTGTAGCCAGGAAAAATATTTATTGTGCTGTTGTTTGTTCTAGTGGTTTTTGTATGTCTATTAGGTCTTGTTGGTTTAGGCTGTTATTTAGATTTTTACTTTTTGGTTAATATTCTCTGTAGTTGTTCTAACCATTATTGATTGTGGGGTAGTAAAATCTCCAACAATCGCCTTCAATTCTTTCACCTTCGTGCTTCATATATTTTGGGGGCTCTGTTGGAAAGTATGTATATAATTATAATTGTTATGACTTCTTGATGAATTGACTCTTTTATAAATACATAATGCTACTGTACTGAATTTTGAGAGTTCATTATAGTTTTGGGCCATCCAGATCTTCTAATTGGAATGTGCATGAGTGTGTGTGTGTGTGTGTGTGTGTGTGTGTGTGTGTTTGTATGTACACATGCATGTGCTGTTCACCAGTGTGGTAAATGGCAAGGGAAAAAGAAATTTTTGTGATTTTATTTCATGGAAAGTTAGAATTCCTGTTTCTTGGCAGCTCTGAAACTATCACAAACTGGTTTTACTAACCTACTATTCTAGTAAGATCTTGAAACTAGGAGAAATGAGTCAGGTCAGTGAAATGAATCATTGTGAAGGACAGGCAGGTCTTTTGTTGAGGACTTTGTGAAAATTTCCCTGTACACACAGATAGCAATTGAAATCCAATTTATTCCAAACTTAGCAACAAGTCTTAGGTCTTCAGTACCACCAGTCAATAAAATTAAAAAACAGTGACAATTCAAGACCTTTCTTTGTTGTTCCCATATTTTACTATCATCTTTTTTCCTTTGCTTTCTTGTTTCCCTCTGCATTTTCTACACCTGTCTTATTTCTTCACTTTCCTTTCCATCTTTATTTTTTTCTCTACTACTTCTTTTCCTTATCCTTCCCTCCCAGTTACTTTGCTCTGTAATTTCTGCTTTTGTGTGTTATTGTATTTGTCCTGTAACTGTTGCATTATTATACACTGTCAGTGAGACTAAATATTTTAATTTAACATCACTAAGGGTAAGTTAATAGATGAACAATCCATAATTTTGTTTCTTTGTGGGAAAAGTATCCCAATTAAAACAAAAGTAGAAATATAAATCAAGCTACCTTGAGATTCAAGCTCAACAAGTCAAAAAGACTGTCATGAAGAACACAAAAACAATAAATGCTGGCAACGATGTAGGAGGAAAGAGAACCTTTCTATACTGCTAGTGGAAATGTAAATTAGTACAACCTGTTGTCCCAAAATGGTGAAGCAGTGAATGAAAAGTGATTGACTTCTCCAGGCCAGAATGTCTAGCATTTGGAAAACAACAGCTTGAAGAGGAATTTTAATGAGTGAAAGGTACATGAGAATCATGAGGGAACTGACAGAGGGGAAGAAAATAGTATTAAGTCGTACAGAAGAAATAGATCACACCATGGAGTAGACAACACGCAATACTGCCAACAGTGGCTGGCTAGCCTCCAGTTGGGAGGCAAGGTGAAACTAAAACTTTTCTGCTCACAGAAAACCAGAGAAGTGCACCAGGACTGGAGAGTTTTCTGCAGTTGGAGCCATCAGGGAGAATGGGAGATACTGATTTTGGAGCAATATTCCACAGCCAACAGCTGGGGAGTGACCTGGGTACAAGCATTCGACGTCACAGTCATGGAACAAGAGGTAGTGGGTACACAATTGTTTAGAAGGGCGAGTGTTTGAACCTGGGTCCCAGAACAGCCTCTTTGCTGCTTCACACTGCCAAGTTTCCAGAGTGAATGAGGCAAAGACCACCAAGGGAGACTGCTGACAATTGGGGAGCAGACTGGGGAGATTACAGTTGAGAGACAGGGGTTAGGGAACACAGACCCAACTCATCATTGGAGGCCAGATGCAGCCTGAGCTACACAGGATTGGAAGCTCACATTTGTGCCATGTTCACACTGTAAGCAGATCACTATATATAGTACTGTTCTGGAAGCAGACTGCCACCTGAGACTTCCAGCATGAGCAGAGACATATCCTGGCCCGAGTTCTGCTCCTGAACCCTAGACTAAGGAAAGAGCCAGGCATCTAAAACAACAAAAAACTTCCTTTTATTATTCTTTATTTGACTGTATTTTTTTCAGTTATTATTTTACTTATTTTTTTACTGTGCTGTTTTCCTCCTTATGTTCATTTTCCCCACACTGGTATTCCATTATTTCCCCCTTTTTCTTTTATGAGAGTGTCTGTATGTGTGCTTCTATTCCTTCTGCCAATTTATCCCAATATAGTTTATAGAGGGTAAGGGAGTTCTCCCCTGTCCCTTTAGGTCACTTCTACTTTTATCCATATCTCTTCACCTAATTTCTTTCTCCTGTGTGTTATTCATTCTCAATTTTTGTTTTCCTTCCACTCTTTGTTTTCATTTGTCTCCTTTTAATTTCTTCTCTAATATTTATATGAATCATAGAATCTTTTCTCATCCCCATTTTGTACCATTTTCCCAATTTTCTCCCTCTAAATATATAACATACCCTTATCATTTGCCCTTCCTATTTTCTCCTTCCCATACCACAGAGCAGAGGACTTATAAGTACCTTTTTTTCTCTTGTCTTCCCCACTCTGACATTACCTGGTCTCCAATGCCCTAGGCTTTAAATAACTGATTCTACAATATAACTGTTTAATGCTATTTTTCACCAGTAGAGGAGACACAGTCATCACATTTAGTGCACATTCACTGTGGCTCAAATCTTCAGTTGTTATGATGCTTACATTATAACTGGATTTCTTCTCTAGACTAAAGGGAGACACAAAACAGGGTCTCATGGTATGCTACTTCTCAACTACCCTTGTTAGATACCAGTGTAATGGATTAGCCTATTTCTGCTGTAGCTGATTTGATTACATAGGAATAATCCTAACTCAGTGGGCAATTTAGTGCCAGTTAACTTGTCTTCCAAATCCAACATTACAACCAGGAAGAGGGACAGCAAGGGTTCCTAACCCAAGAACTTGAACTGGATGAGAGTCTTCCACAATGTCTGTAATCTGGCAGAAAGTTCTGAGTCTGAATTAACTTCAGCATTGCAGTGTAGAGATCAGAGGAGTTATTGAGGTGTGAGGCATTCAGACTCTCTGGCAAAGAAGTTACTTGGGAAAGAAGCTCACTGGAATATTTAATCAGTGTTCCAACTGAACATTATATTAATTTAAGTTTTATATGTTTCTTGATTTTTTTTGTAATGTGGGTTATGTTATGTTCTTTTATGGTTTCTGGTGTTTATTATTTCTTTTGTGTATTGGTTTTTCATTGACTATAATTTAGTTGTATCTAGGTTCTCTTCCTTAGCTCTCTACCTAGTTTCTTCACCTCACATTACCAAAGCAATACTTTTGACATATTTTTTATTCTTTTTTCCAAATATGTAAATTCCTCCTTCCAAGTTTTTAAATTTCTCATACTTAGTTCTCTCACTGTAACTCCTATCTTCTCTAATATTCCTGGATCTTCTCCATCCTAAGTCTTTGCCTCTTGCATGTATTACCTAGTTTATGGTCCTCCCTATCAGTAAGTTTTGACAACCACATAGCTTTCCTCAATCACAAAGTAAATTCCTTTTCTCCCATATCTCAGCCTTGCCCTGACAAAATATCCTCTTAAAACTCTCAAAACTAATCCTTCAACTCAACTAAAAGTACTCCAATAAAACCAGACCCTACATCGAACTTTGCTTTTCAGCTACTGCTGTTACCCCTTCAACCTGCCCCTTAGTGTCTAATACTAAACATTGAACCACCTCTCATTCTCCCAACCACACATCAACTACCTCATTGCAGAGTGAACACAAGTAATAAACTAACATAGTGGGCATAGAGAATAGACAAAATGGAGAAGAGTAACTGCAAGGGCTATCATACAGAAGTGTTGTAAGACTGAATCTGTAATTGCTGTTTTAAAAAAGAAGTAATTCTTTTGGCAAAACATAGGGACAGAGTTGAAATCACTTAAAGGGAATAACTGGACATGAAACCTAAAAATTATTCATTGAGAGGAAACATCCTACTTAAAAAATCTCGATTTAAGCCACAAACTCTCCTCACTTCTCTGGTTCCCAATCTGAAGTAACCCCCAGAAAAGTAGGGCAAAAATGGGGGCACATATAATTTTTAAAAGATTATATGCCAATAAGTGAATAAACAGATACATGTAGGAGAATGGGGAAGCACAGAAATAGAAGATTTTCTTCCTCTCAACTCTCCCAAGGCAGAGCAAGGGTTCACAAAGGCAGAAGAAAACAGATACCAGGGAGCAGAAAAGTCTTAGAAGGGATGAAGAAAATAGATGTGTTCAAGGAGGAAATGAACCAAAAGTTCACAGCAGTTTCACTCAATATGTCTATGGTGAATTTTAGGGAAATAAGTAATAAACTGAATAAGCTAAACAAAACAGTTCAAAATTTGATTAACAGGCTCAACAAGGATATGGAATTCACAAAAAGATGTCAGGCAGAAACACCTGAAACAAAAAAAAAACTGTATAAAATTCATACATTGTGAAAATGACCAATATAAAGACACACTGTCTCAAAGGAGACAAAAAGAAGACAGAGACAGAGAACAAGAGAAAACTATCCAGCAACTACTAGATGCATCCAGCAACTACTAGATAAACTGCTAAGAAGTAAGGCTAATAAGTTAGAGAAAAACTAGAAGATAACACAGATGGAATCATTAACATGCTTACAGAAATCATGGAAGAACATTTCATAAATATAAGAAAAGTGTTTAAAATACTAGTAAGGAACAATTATAGAACATTAAATAATTATGAAAGGAGAAGCTCACTAAAGGCATATCCTTATTAAATTACCAGACATCCAACAAAAAAACAGAGTTTTAAAACAAGCCAGAGACAAACAAAAAATTACATGTAAAGAGAAATTAGAATCACAGCAGTCTTCTCTGCACAAACCCTAAAGACCATAAAAGCTTGGAATGAAGTATTTCAAGCCCTAAGAGCAAATAACTTTCAACCCAGATTAACTTACCCAGTAAAACTATCCTTCCAAATAGATGGAGAAGTGAGGTATTTCCATGAAAAAGATCATCTCAGAAGATATATGAGTGCTAAACCAGGTCTAGAGAAAATATTTAAGTATATCTCAACAGAAACAATGAATGACACACGGTTATAAAAACAAAGGAAGTTAGTGAGGTCAATGATGAAAAGGAATAAAAAACATCAGCAATAGAGAAACAAAAGGTATACCAACAGATAAAGGAGTGGAAGACAGTTATCAACACATCTCAGTAATATCTTTCAAAGTTAACAACCTCTACTCTCTACTTAAAAGACACAGACTGGCAGACTGGATAAAAAAACAGAACCCAACAGTGTGTTTCATTCAGGAAAATCATTTAATCCAAAAATATATTCATAGACTAAAAATTAAAGATGGAAAATGAAATTTCATGCACCAGAAATCCCAAAATAAGCAGATATAGCAGTTGTAGTATCAGAAATGGTAAATGTCAAGCTAAAGCTGATTAGAAGAGACAAACAGTTACTACATAATAGCTAAGGGAAAAATTCAACAAGAAGAGATAGCATATATATACATATATATATATGTATATATATATGAAGCATCTATCTTCATAAAACAAAACCTGATGAAATTAAAAGATCAAATAAACACTAACAAAATAATAGGGGATTTTAGTACCCCACTTTCACAAAGAGACAGATCAACTAAACAAAAATCCAATCAAATTTCAGAGCTGAACCATGTCATTGAACATAAGGTCTGAATAGGGATTTGCAGAGTATTCCACCCCTCTGAAAGAGAGTATGCATTCTTCTCAGCAGCACATGATACTTTATCTGAAATAAATCACACAATAGTTCATAAAGTCTGCTTAAGTATATATAAAGAACTGAAAGTATCTCATGCATACTGTCAGACCACTATGCAATGAAAATAGAAATCAATGACAGAAGAAATATCAGAAAAAGTATAAGTTCCTGGAAAATTAGGAATATACTTCTGAACAACCAATGGGTCATAAAAATAATTTCTAGAAGTTAATGACAGTGACTGTACAACTCTTTGAAACCTCTGGGATGTTACAAAAGCAGTTATAAGAGAAAATTTCATTGCAATCTATCTTAACATTAGGAAAAAAGCAAGGCCAAACAGACAACTTCATGAGAAATCATAAGATACTTAAGAGAAAACAGCAAACAGATCCCAAACCAAAATTAAGGAGGAAAATTAAAGATCAGAGTAAAAATTAATGAAATTGAGACTAAAAATGTTGGAAAAAATCAATGAATTGATGAGTTTGGTTCTTTGAAAGAATAAATAAAATAGATAAGCCCCTACCCAGACTTTCTGAGTGACAAAGAGAGAAAGGATTCACATCACTGTAATTAGAAATGGAACAGATGAAATCACAACAGACACTGTGGAAGTCTAGAACATAGTAACAACTTTCAAAAATTATAGTTCAACTAATTAGAAAATTTTGAAGAAATGGATAGATTCTTAGACACATACAAACTACCACAATTAACCCAACAATACATACATATGCTTAACAGCACAATAACAATTAATGAAATTGATACAGGAATAAAGAATTGAACAATTTTTTAAAAGTTCAGGACATGATGGATTCACTGCTGAATTCTACAAAACCTTTGAAGATGATACATCACCAATACTTCTTGTACACTTTAAAGAAATTGAAAGGCATGGAGTACTGACAAACTCATTAATGAAAACCAGTGTCACCATGATCCCAAAGCTGATCAAGACCCAACTATAAAAGAACACTATAGGCAAAACTCCATAACGAACACAGACACAAAAATTCTTAACAATATATTAACAAAAAGAGTGTAGTTCATTATCAAAAAGATTATGCATCATGATCAAGTAGGTTACATCACTGAGATGCAAGAATAGGTCAACATATGTAAGTCAATAAATGTAATACACATAATCAGAAGCAAGTAAAAAGCCATATGATCACATCAGTAGATCCACAAAGATTTTTGACAAAATCCAGCACCCCTTTATGATAAAAATCCTGAAGGAAACAGATATAGAAGGACCATACCTGAATATGATAAAACTATATATGACAAATCAATAGACAACATACTAAGTGGGGGAAAACCTGAAAGCATTCCCACTAAAATCAGGAACAAGACAAAGATGTCCACTATCACCACTTGTATTCAACACAGTGCTTGAAACATTAGCCAGAGCAATCAGGCGAGAGAAAGAAATGAAAGGGATGCATATAAGAAAAGAATTCAAATTGTCATTATTTACAGATGACATGATACTTTACATGGAAAACCCAAAGAACTCCACCAAAAACTCTTAGAATTAACAATCAACTTCAGCAACATAAGAGATATAAGACCAAACCACAAAAATTATTAGCATTTGTGTATTCCAACAATGAATGAGATGAAAAGGAAATTATGGAAATAATATCTTTCACAGTGCTTCAAAAAATGAAATACCTGGAAATTGAACTAACCAAGAACATGGAAGACTTCTCCAAAGAAGACTGCAGTACTTTGAAAAACGAGATTGAAGAGGATATCAGAAAATGAAAAGATGTCCTCTGCTCATGTATTGGCAGAATCAATATTGTAAAAATGGCCATATTTCCAAAACTGTTATACATATTTAATGCAGTCCCAATCAAAATACCAACAGTGTATTTTACAGATCTTGAAAAACCAACTCTAAAATTCATATGAAACTAGAAGAGACCCAGAATAGCAAAAGGTCAATAAGAGCAAAGCAGGGAGCATAGCAATACTTGATTTCTAGCTATACTACAAAGAAATAGTGATAAAAATGGCATGGTACTAGAACAAAAACAAATCAATGGAGCCGAATTGAGTATACAGAAGCTTCCCCAGACCCATTCAGCTTTTTCATCTTTGGCAAAGTAACCAAAAGCATATGTTGGTGGAGGGAAACTCAGCAAGAAGACAAAGCCTGTCTTCCCATGAACCAGGTTCTGCCATGGAGATCAGGAGGAGACTCAGCGAGAGGACAAAGCACACCTTCTCATGAACCAGGCTGAGCCATGGGAATCAGAAGGAGATTCAGCGAGAGGACAAAGCACACCTTCCCATGAACCAGGCTCTACCATGGAGATCCGGAGGAGACTCAGCAAGAAGACAAAGCATATCTCCCCATGAACCAGGCCCCACCATGGAAATCGGGAGATTCAGCAAGAAGACTAAGCACGCCTTCCCATGAACCAGCCAGCGAGCAGGCAGGGAAATGAAGAGAGCATCCCTCTGCCCTGTAAGCAACTGGGTGATTTGGAGTATACAGGGTGAGATGATAGCAACTGAGGTGAAAGGAATAGCTTGATGCTTGTGTTGCTTGATTGACTTTACAGGCCTGGCGCTGGTGGTCTGGACCTCTATTTGGAGGATGGCAGTGTACATTGTGGCAACTGTGGGGCATTTCCTTCTCTCTTGTTTTTGAAATCCAATGTTTTGTTCCATTTTACTGTTTTGTTCCATTTTACTGTTTTGTTTTATTCCTGTATCTGGAAACCTGAGCAACTATTTTGAAGATAACAACATTGAGTATAACAACCATTGTTAAATTCCTATCATCTTTTTTTGAAAACCTATATAGCTATTGTTGGTTTTTTATTTGTTGCCGGTTTGCTTTTGTTGTTTTTTAGGTTTGTTTGCATCTTGAATTTTTCTGTTTTTTCTTTTTTCTGTTTAAAATAAAGGTATATAATAGATATTGTGAATTGGTAAGAAACTGTTCAAAAGAAAAGAAAAACTGTGATCAGTGAAAGGGAGAGTGGGTAAAAGGAAAAAATATGTATATACAAGATAGTTCAGGTAGTTGCACAGCTAGTTTCTGCTTGTTCCTTCAAAAGAATGTTTTGTGCTAACATTGTTTAGACAAGATATCACACCTATGTCCTATACTCAGAGTAGCAACTACAAGAAATCTAATACACATTGTATCAAGTATTGTAACTGTCCTACTACCCTGTTTTGAAACTCATTTTCAGTTGGTTTATGTTTTACTCTTTAAAATAAAATTTAAAAAAAGAAAGCATATGTTGGAGGCAATCTTTTCAACAATTGGTTCTGGGGAAAACAGATCATCTGTGCACAGAGAATTGAAACTGGACCCTTATCTCTGGATATATCATAAATAAAATCAAAATAGATCAAATTTCTAAATGTTAAAACAGAAACATTAAACATACTGGAAACAAAATAGGTAAAATTCTTAAAAACATAAGTGTAGGAAAGAATTTTTTAAGCAGAAACTCAATTGCACAAGAGATAGAAATAAGAATCAATAAATGGAATTATGTCAGATTAAAAAGCTTCTGCACAGCAAAGGAATCAACCACTAGAGTGAAGAGACAACCTACAAAATGGAAAAATATTTTTGCCAGCTACTCCTCAGTCAAAGGACTAATATCTAGAATACACAAAGAACTTTAAAAAATCGAATTACATAAAATTAAAGATCCTTTCAAGAAATTCACAGGATAAATTAACAAATGCTTCACAGAAGAAATATAAATGGTCAACAAACATATGAAAAATGCCCAACATCTTTTGCCATTGGAGAAATGCAAATTAAAATAAAACTAAGATTCCATCTTACTCCAGAAAGAATAGCTATCTTTAAGAAATAAAATAATAACAAATGCTGGTGAGGCTGTGGTGAAAAAGGAACCCTCCTTCATTGCTGGTGGGAACATATACTAGTGCAACCATTATGGAAATCAGTGTAGAGATTTCTCAAACAACTGAAATTAGAAATACTATGTGACCCAGCAATCCCCTTGCTTGGTATTTTCCCCAAAAAGTTTAAGACATCATGCTGTATCAACACATGCATACCAATGTTTGTAGCAGCAGAACTTGCAATAGCTAAAACCTGGAAAAAGCCTATATACTCATCAACAAATGATTGGATAAAGAAAATATGGTATCTATATATAATGAACTACTATTCTACTATAAAGAATGACAGGGTGAAGATATTTGTAGGAAAATGGATGCACCTGGGAAATGTAATACTTAGAGAAATAAACCAGTCACACAAGCTTAAATACCATATGGTATCTCTCATTTGAGTAAGGCAAAGTACAAACAAAGAAAATAAAAATGAGTAGAAGTGGACTGGGAGGTGGATCTCTTGCAATAGGAAAGTTGTCCAAAGGAAAAAGTGTGAAGGATGATGATGAGGAGAAGGGGATATAATAGAATAAGATTAATAATATTAGCAATAATGAACAATAGGATAGGGGAGTTGGAGGAAGAGGAAGAGAGGAGGAGGGAAGGGGGAAGAGATTTTAAAACCAGAAATAGCTATGGTATGTACATGCAACCACTCCCCAAGATGATTATAGACTGCACTAATTGCAAACGTATTGTAATATATTAAAAATGAGGCAGGGCATGGTAGCACATACCTGTGGTCCCAGCACTCAGGAGGCTGAGGCAGGAGGATCACTGTGATTCAAGGCCAGCCTGGGCTACAAAGTGAGTTCAAAGCCAGCCTGAACTGCATAGTGAAGTTCTATCTCAAATAAAGAAAGAAGGAAAGAAAGAAAAGAAAAGAAAAAAAGAAATAGTATTGTCAGTCTGGAAATCAGTTTGGATGTTCTTCAAAAAACTAAAAGAAGAGCTAACAATTGATTCAGGTATTCCACTGCCTGGTACATACCAGAAAGAATTAAAATCAGTGTATTATAGGAATACTTGTGTACCAAGCTTAATTTTGGCACAATATGCAATTGCCAAGTTATAGAACCAGTTTAGATGCCCATCAGCAGATTAATGGATAAAGAACATACAATATGTCTGTACAATGGGGCATCATTCACTCATGAAAAAAAATTTTGTCATTTGCAAAAAATTGATGAATCTGAAGATCATCATATTGAACAAAGTAAGCCAGACTCAGAAAGACAAATATTTCATGCACTCCCTACTATGTGAAATCTAGAACAGATGAAAAGAAAATCAGAGAATATTTAGACACAAGGAAGAGAATAAAGGGAAAGTAAATGAGGGGATAAGGTTGGGTAATGGGATTAATATGATCAAAATACATTACTTGAGTTGACCCTACATATATATATATATATATATATATATATATATATATATATATAAGTTATGGGGGAATGGTGGGGCAAAGGTGATAATGAGAAGGAAATGACTAAAATCTGTCATGTATATGTGCAAATCTGCCAAAATTAACATCGTTACTCTGCATAAGCAATAAGAACTAGTGAAAATATAGGAAAAAATCAAGCAAAATCTATGTGTAGAAAAAAATCCTATATTCTCCTGCCATCTAATTAAAACTTCTGTGCTAAAAGAAAATGTATTGGAAAGGGTATACAAAAAAATACTTGGTAATAGAAATTATAATAGTTGGGCCCAAATATTCTTTATTACAATTATCTAAGTGCAAAGATGTAATCAAGATTCTGCCATTAAGAATCAGCCTCTGCAGATAGACCTTTTGGCTTCAAAGCTATGAACTTCAGGGAAAAGCCAGTCTCCCAGTCTGTCTATCACACTGATAGTTTGGCTTGTTGAATGTTCTGATTGAGAGAAGAATGAAATATAACAACAGCTATTGGATTTAAGTACAGCTATACATGTTGGTGGCACTGATCCAATTGAACCTTTGAGGGAGCCCCTCCCTAATTTTCTTACAGGCTGATAAGATTTGAAAGACTTAGTTGAATTTTAGGTTTATTTCCCACCTCTATTATTTTAATCTTACTTTAGGCTACAGGCAGGTAGAATGGCTAGACAATATTTGGTGGTTTAAATCTCTTACAAGATCGTTATCTAACCCTTTAATTTTGAGGTTGGTGTACTCCATTCGAGTGTACATATTTATCACACAGCCACTATCTTTGAAAGCAAGGGTGCACATCTTTGTCAGCCATCTGTTACTTGTTAAGCAGTGTAAGAATGTCAGTGAAGCCAAAAAAGTGAAGTGTTGCTTTCTTGAAGGTTTGGCCTGACCAAAGACCTTCCAGAATAGAGAGTAATAACATACAGTGTTATTTTCCCAAGGAGATCCAACATTTCCCTGGAAAATAGACATTAGTAGTTCTTGAATATAATCTCTTTTTGTTTGGTAAACAGAAAGAGTGGCATTTTGAAGGCACTTAGACTTAAAAGCAATGTGTTCCTGCTTAGCCAGCATAGTTGGACAGCCATGTCTTGGCAAGAAGCAACATATATCTTAACCATCAAAATACAAATTTGGGTTTGTTTTCCCCTCTTCTTAAACCCCACCTATAGTTTGGTTTTTACTGTGCCTTCATTTCCTAGAGAATAAAGAACACTGTTCAGAAAGGAGGCTTATGTACAATTAAGTTCTGCTTCTTACTGAACCCATCTCTCTAGGATTGCTGGTGATTCAAATTCACAAGAAACTTCCTACTTTTAATCTTGTGTTGGGAAAGGAACTGGTTTTGTTAAGCAAGCCCAATGGAAGATTTGGAGTTCCATTCCTGCCTTGCACACAGCAAAAAAAGATCCTAGACTAGGTAGACCTCAAAAGTCCTTTGGATATCATTTAACTCAATCCCTCATTGTACAGATGGAAAATTTAAACCCAGAGTTGAAAATAGGGCCTTACTCAAGATCATACAACCAGGTAATAAACTCTTGACTTTAGAAGACTGGTCTTCTTAGCTAATTGTATGATAAGGGGAAATCTGGTTATTTTAAACTATTAACTTCATTTATATTAACATTTTCATGTTTGTGTATATGTATATGAATACATTTTGTATATTCCATATGGTTTAATTTTTTAAAATATCTATCATTTGTGGCTAATTTTATACTTAAGTAATGTTTTAAAATCATTACAAAAAATTCTTATACACTTCTTACTCAGTTTCCCTTAAGATTATCATCTTACATTATTCTGGTAGGAATTTTAAAACTAACTCTGGGCCTCATTAAGATTTTATGACTAATGTCTATTGTTAAATATTAGGATCTAATTCAACATAACTCTCTACATTTAATCATTATGTGTTTTTAGTCTTCTATATACTGTAGCAGTTTATTAGTTTTTCCTTGTTTTACTTTAACATTTTGTGAATTTGTGTTAGTCTGATATTTTTATTATTATTGCACTGGGGTTATGGGTTTTAGAAAAGAAAAACATAGAGGAAAATTTCCATTATCATCACATTATATCAAGGGTACATAATATTAACAAGGCTTATCACTATTAATTACCACTAGTTAACTTTTGATCTTTTGGTTAAGGTAATGTTTGCCATGATTCTTAAATGTAGAGTCGCTATTTAATTTTTCCTTTCTATTCTCTAGATTTTGGAAATAAGTCCAGAACTGGAAGTCAATTTTAAAGCAGGAGCATGTGTATATATTATTTGGAATTATTCTGTAAGGAAGATCTTTTCTCCTATTATTTATTTATTTGATCATTTATTTATATTTGTATAAACTTGTATATATTTATTTCATGCTTTGGGTTTTAACCTGATACTACCTTATCAATTTTGTTGCTCAATTTGTTCCTGCTTTGGCCAGTGGCAATTCTTTCAGTGGGTTCCTATTTCCTTTTTTGCTTATTAATACAGTACATGTTTACAATGCATAATGGATACATTCATCATGGGAAGTTGGTACACATACCTAACACATCATAATCCATTTTTTTTTTTGGTACCGGTAATCAAACTCATGACTTTGCACATTCCAGGCAGGCACTTATGCCACTGATCTACATTCCTGGCTCCTTAATCCTTTTTAGTTCCCTTTCCGCATCTCTCATTTCTTCCACCCTTTATTTCTAAGTCCCCTTCCTATTTGCAAAAGGTCTATTTCCCTGTTTCCTCTTTTATATCTTTTATTTTGCTCTTGAAGTTATTTATACTTTGGGTATCTAAGAGAAACCATATGATATTTTAAGCCTTTGTGTCTGATTTATTTCACTAAGCATTATGTTCTCAGAATGCATCAATTTTCTTACAAAAGACTTAAATTTATTCTCCGAAAGAAGTAGTATAGTAGTAAAGTAGTACTCCATTGTGTAACTATACCACTTTATTTTATCCATTCATCTGTTGAATATATAGACTGTTTCTAAGATTTAGCTATTGTGAGTTGTGCTGTGATGAACATAATTATGTATGTATCACTGCGATGTGATGTCTTTAACTTTTTTGGGAAGACACCTAGAAGAGGAATAGCTAGGTCAAGTGGAATTTCTATTTTTAGTTTTTGGATGAATTTTTATTCTGATTTCCATGCTAGTTGCAGTAGTTTACATTCTCACTAACAGTGTAGACACGTTCCTCTTTTCTCCTCCCACAACAGCACCAACATTTTTTTTTCTTTTTTGAGTTCTTGATGGTAGCCATCAAGTAAAATGGAATCTCAGTGTCTCTTGGGTTTCCGTTTGCCCAATGACCAAAGATATTGGACATTTTTCATATACTTGCTGACCATTTGTACTTCTTCTGAGAAGTATCTATTCATTTTAGTTGAGTGTTTTTGATTGGATCCTTTTGACATGCCTTCTTTCTCTTATTTTTAAGATATTTCCTATATTCTGGTACTCTAAGACATTCCAGCAAATGTTGTGTTTTCCCTACCTTAGCCTTAGAAGAAACCATTACTCTAAGGAACCATGGTTTCTTTTTTGGGGGAGAGTACTTAAACACCAAAGTCTATGAGTGGTCAATGTTAGCAAGTTGTCCTTGCTTCTATATTGTTTCAGTGGACAGAGGTGGATAAACATGTATTTGTGTATTAACTCAAATATCCATACATTGTATCTATTCCTTTGTGTGCATATTAACCTAAACGAGTTCATACTGATGTTTCTAATTAATCTAGCAATATAAGCTTCATCCTAGTCTTCCTTCTCCATAAATTCCTCCTTAACAATAAGAAATCAGCTTCTCCTGTCCACCATCCGTTTAATTGTTTGATTTCAGTATATGTAAACCAGTTTCAAAAGTATTCACCTTTACCCCCATAAGACAAACAAAAAGTCAACTGACAAAAATACAGCATTTATTGTGCAGTTCTCTGTTCTTAGACTTATAGTTTCCAATCAAAACAAAATTTTCTCAAGTTATGACACATGATCAGTAAATATGGTAGCTGTTTAAATTTTTTAAATCTTATTACAGTAAAAGAAGCATTAGGGCCGGGAGCTTGGCTCAGTGGCTTGAGTGCCTGTTTGGCAAGCGCGTGGTTGCGAGTTCAATCCCCAGTGCTGAAAGAAAAAAAAAAAGCATTGACAAGAATGATGGAGGTCAGTGTGTTCAAAGAGGGGAACTGTTTTGAACATTTTGAGAGGGATTAATAGCAATGCCTCATTTATTATAATACGTTTACTTTAACATTAACCACAATTTTTCATCACACCTTGTTTGTCAATCACTTACATAATTTTCTGTCAAATAAAAACATTATAGTGTGTCCTCATCTACCACATTAACTGAATTTCACACCATGCAATTTACGGCTCTTCTCCAAAGTCAAAATGGCAATAAAAGGTGTTGTAGTCAGGGGTTACAGGGAGAACAACGGCATAAAGGACACAAAATTTGTAATATTGTTTTATAATAGTCACCCAGAGTTGAACACAAGAAAGTGCAGGAAAATCTATTCACAACACTAAGACCCAGGATATTTAGCTGAGGGCCTGGATCCCACAGCAATGTCCTGCAAGAGTCCAACTAGAGACCCAAATGCATGACAATGCCTCCCACAAATCCAACTGGAAATCTAAGAGCCCACAATAAGGACTCACGCCAGACTATTTTACGGTTCTGTGCTGGGAAGGCCAAAGGGCAGAGGTGGGACTAGAAAGTCTATGCCAGCGGGATGAAGGAGCTGTACAGTGGGTTGAGAGTTATACATGGGAGCTGAGAAGTCACGCTCAAAAGAAGAAGCGGGTCTGCCCTGAAGAGTACCACAGCCATCCTCAGTGGCAATGAGTTCCTGCGCTCCTCAGACGATGAGAACAGTCAAACACAACTCAGGAAGCCCAGCGTTACAAGCTTCTCCAGCACACAGCTTCCCCTCCAGAGCCAGGAAGCGATGCACAATGTGAGGAGCAAGGCTCCTGCAACGTGAACCACAGCCACTCTCATTGATGTGGTCCTGAGCTCCTCTGATGATAATGGCCGAATCCATACTGGGGAAGCCAGCATGACAAGCACCTCCAGGAGAACCAGCGGCTCGAACAGCAACTCTTGAAAGAACCCACAATGCCTTGCTCTTCTTCTCCATATCTCTATTTATGCTGGTAACTTTCCTCAGGTGGGCCATCTTTATTCAACACCAGCTGAGTTAGTTCAGCTGGTGCTAAGCTGACCACCAGTTTTTAATCCATAACAAAAGGTAAACATCTGGAATTGACTTAGGACACTGAGGCAGCAAGGACAGCACAAGTGAAGACACTCCCTAAAGACGAGTTGCAAAACTGCTTCAGAAAGTACAAGATGATGGGATAAGCAAGTTTGAATCAAGACGGTTTATTTTGAGAGAGATTAATGGCAATATGTCCTTTATTGCAATCAATAAATTTTCAAACTTTTACCGTATATTTTGATTACACTTTATATATCAGCTTTATCTTCCCTTAGTACAGTTGTTTCATACATTTTAATACAGTTAGATTCATTTGTCATAGTCTGTATTCTATCCTGGAGTTCTCTAATACCCTAGATGAATATTTAATTTGTATACATTAAGGCTAACTCTTTGTAAAATTACAATTTTTTTTAATTAAGAGAAAAAATGTCATATAAGAAAGACAAGCAAAAGAGACAAATGACTAGAGCAAATGCACAACACTAACATTATAGGTTTGCAAAACAGATGATAGAAACTTGACAATGGTTGCAATATTGCATATCGTTACTTTCAAAATGGTTGTTCACATTAACAGATATAGACATGTAAAATTGATCTAATCATATGAGTATTTAGCTGTTCTTTCTCAATAACTAATAAATTCAGCAGAATGTTCATTTTAGTTATCTTACATATACATATATACAGATTTATATATTTTCCTTTTCCCTTCCCTCTTTCCCCCTTTTCCCTTCCCAATTACTTTTGCTCTTTGAGCAGTTTTTTACCCTTACATAGTATTTATTTTAGACTTTGGATTATATATACTTTTTCAGTTTCTTACAGTTGGGAGACAATATGGTATTTACACATGTGGGTTTGATTTATCTCACTTATGAGCATGGTCTCAAGTCGTGTCCATTTACTTATAAAAGTCTCAATGCAATCTTTCTTGATAGTGGTGTAGTACTCCATTGTATAAAAATACCACATCTTTTTTATCCTTTCCTTGATTGATGAGAAGTTGGGATGTTTCCAACATCTGGCTATTACAAATTAAGTTGCTATAAACATGGGTGCAGAAATATCACTGTGATATGATGCTATCAATTCTTATGGGAAATGCCCAGAAGTGGGATAGCTGGGTTGAAAGGGATCTCTAATCCTAGCTCCTTGAGCAATCCCAACACTGATTTTCACAGTGGTGTCACCAGTCTACACTCCCACCAACAGTGGAGAAGAGCTCCTTTTACCCCACAGCCCCTCCAGCATTTGGTGTTGGTTGATTTGTTAATCTTGGCCATTCTTTCTGGAGTGAGATGGAATCACAGTGTTGTTTTAATTTGCATTTCCTGAATGACCATTGATGTTGAACATTTTTTCATATATTTATTTGTCATTTGTATTTCTTTCTCTGAGAAGTGTGTATTCTTCTCAGATGCCCATTTTTAGATTGGGTCCTTGAATTTTAGGGGCCTGATTTCTTTTGATTCTTTATATGTTTTAGATAGAAGTCCTTTGTCTGATGGACAATTGGCTAAGATATTTGCCCAGTTCATGGGTTTTCTTTTCACTCTTTTGGAGATTTCTTTGACATGGAAAAATTTTTCAGTAAGATGAGATCCCAGTTGCTGATTCTGGGAAGTGTTTCACGTGCAAATTGGTTTTTTCTCATGAACTCTCTGCCTACACCTATGCATTCAAGATTTTTACCTACTCTGTCTTCTAGTAAGTTTAGTGTCTCTGTTTTAATATTTGGATCTTTGATCGATTTTGACTTTGTTTTAGTGCATGGTGATAGACATGGATCTAGTTTTAGTTTATGGCATATAGAAAGCCAGTTTTTCCAGCACCATTTGTTAAAAAGGCTGTCTTTCTTCCAATGTACATGTTTGGCCCCTTTGTCAAAGATGAGGTGGCTAAGTGTGTTTGTAGTTGTGGCTGTATCTTCTAATCTATTCCATTGATCTTCAGGTCTGTTTTGATTCCAGTACCATGCTGATTTTATCACAGTGGCTGTGTAGTATAGTTTCAAGTCGGGGATTGTGATGTCTCTGGCCTTACCTTTGTTTGCCAGAATTGCCTTTGCTATTCTAGGACTTTTCTGGTTCCAGATGAATTTCAGGGATGCTTTCTCTAGCTCTGTGAGGTAGGCAAGTGGTATTTTGATTGGGATTGCATTAAATCTGTATAATAATTTTGGGAGAATGGACATTTTCACGGTTTGTTCTTCCTATCCATGAACAGGGAATATCTTTCATTTTCTGAAATCTTCGATTTCCTTCTTCAGAGTAATGTAATTTTCACTGCATAGATCTTTTACTTCCTTTGTTAGATTGATTCCTAAAAATTTCTTTTTTTTTTTTTTGGATGTTATAGTGAAGGGTGTGGTTTCCCTTATTTCTCTCTCAGTGACTTTTGTTTGTGTACAGGAATGCTATTGATTTTTGAATTTTCACCTTGTATCCAGTAACATTACTGAGTTTAGTTATTACTTCTAGAAGTCTTTCCATGGATTTTTGGAGGTCTTCTATGTAGAGTATCATATCATCTGCAAATAATGTTAATTTTACTTCTTCCTTTCCTATCCTTATTCCTTTTATTTCTTTCTCTTGTCTAATTGCTCTGGCTAATATTTCCAGAATTATATTGACTAGGAGTGGTGAAAATGGACATCCGTGTCTTGTTCCTGATTTTAGGTTGAAAGTTTTCAGTTTTTCTCCATTTAGTAAGATGTTGGCTGTTGGTTTATGGCATATGGCTTTTATCAGGTTGGGGTAGAGACCATCTATTCCGATTTTTTGTAGGGTTTTTATCATGAATTGGTGTTGGATTTTGTCAAAAGCCTTTTCTGCATCTATTGAGATGATCATGTGGTTCTTGTCCTTGGCCCTGTTGATATGGTGTATTACAGTTATTGATTTGTGTGTGTTGAACCATCCCTGCATTCCTGGGATGAATCCCACCTGATCATGGTGTACAATCTTTCTGATAACTTTGTGCATTCTATATGCCAGTAATTTTTTTGAGGATTTTTGCATCCATATTCATGAGGGGGATTGGCCTCTCATTTTTTTTGGTTGGGTCTTTCTCTGGTTTTGGTATTAGGGTAATACTTGTTTCCAGGAATGAGTTAGGGAGGCTTACTTATTTTTCAATCTCATTCAAGAATTTGAGGAGTGCTGGCATTATGTCTTCCCTAAATTTCTTGTAGAATTCAGTGGTGTATCCATCAGGGCCCGGACTTTTCTTTGTTGGTAGGGTACTAATTACATTTTCCATTTCATTAGATGAGATTGGGTTATCCAGCAGTTTTACATCTTCTTGATTCAGCTTTGATAATTCATAGGATTCTGTCCATTTCTTCTGTGTTATCAAATCTATATGAGTAAAGGTTTTCGAAGTAGGTGTTGATGATTTTCTGTATTTCCACAGGGTCAGTAGTGATTTCACCCTTTTCATTTCTTATTGCATGAATCTGAGCTTTTTCTTCCCTCTTTTTGATAAGGTTCGCTAGGGGTTTATCAATTCTATTTACTCTTTCAAAGAACCAACTCTTCGATTCATTAATTCTTTGTATTGTTTTCTTAGTTTCAATTGCATTAATTTCTGCTCTGATCTTGATAAGTTCCTCCCTTCTTTGGTCCTTGGACTTGACTTGTTATTCTTTTTCTAGAAGTTTGAGTTGTAGTATTAGGTTGTTTATGTGTGCTCTTTCCATTTTTCTGATGTGGGAGTTTAGTGCTATAAATTTCCCTCTGAGGACTGCTTTCATTGTTTCCCACAGGTTCCGGTAATTTCTATTCACATTTTCATTCAACTGCAGATATTGTTTTATTTCTTCTTTAATTTCTTCTGTGACCCATTGGTTATTTAGGAGAGTATTATTTAATTTCCATGGGTTTATGGGGTTCTTGTAGGGATTTGTTGTCATTCATTTCCAATTTTACTATGCTGTGGTCAGATAATATGCATGGAATTATTTCAGTTCCTTTGCATTTACTTAAGCATGTTTTGTGGACCATTATATGATCTATTTTAGAGAATGACACATGTGCAGCTAACACGAATGTGTGTTCTGATGTTAATGGGTGGAATACTCATTACACATCTTCTAGGTTCATTTTTTCACAGATTTGTTTCAGTTCTGTTATTTCTTTGCTGATTTTTTGTTTTGTTGATCTGTCTCTCTGTGACAGCGGGGTATTAAGGTCCTCTGTTACAACTGTATTATTTTTTATTGGGTTTTTTGTGTCTATTAAGAATTGTCTTACATACTTGGGTGCTCCCATATTTGGTGCATATATATTTATGATTGTAATCTCTTCCTCTTGAAGCTTTCCCCTAACAAGTATGTAGTGACCTCGTTTATCTCTTTTGATCATTTTCAATTTGAGGTTTACATTGTCTGCCAACACAATAGCTACCCCTGCTCTTTTCTGGGTTCCTGCTGCATGGAGCATTGTTTTCCAGACTTTGATTTTTAGTCTGTGTCCTTTTGAGTTAAATATGTTTCTTGTACACAGCATATTGTTGGGTTTTGTTTCTTAACCCACTCTGCTAGTCTGTTTCTTTTTATTGGTGAGTTGAAACCATTTACATTGATATAACTGATATGTACTGGCTCATCCCTGTCATGGTATCTTTCTGTTGTTGATTTTCTACATTTTCTGTTTAATTGTTTGCCCTGCTTAGTGGTTTCCTTTTGTTGTTGTTCTTAAGATTGTGGCTATCTTTGTCTCTTTCTAGAGTGTCTTTCTGTACTCTTTGTAGTGTTGGTTTGGTGGCCATAAATTTCTTCAGTTGTTCATTGTCATGGAAGTCTCTTATTTCTCTATCAATTTTTAAGGATAGTTTTGCAGGTTACATCAATCTGGGTTGAAAGTTGTTTTCTTTCAGGATTTGAAATACTTCACTCCACAGTCTTCTTGATTTAAAGTTTTGTGTTGAGAAGTCTGCCGTGATTCTGATAGGCTTTCCTTCATAGGTGATCTGTTTCTTTTCTCTGACAGCTTTTAGTATTTTGTTCTTGTGCTGTATTTCTGATACCCTAATTATTATATGTCTTGGTGAATGTTTGTTTTGGTTATGGTTAATTGGGGTTCTGTATGCCTCACTTCTCTGTATATCAGATTCTCTTCCAATGTTTGGAAAATTTTCTGCTGTTATTTCTGCAAATAATCTTTGCAGGTCATTAGTATTGACTCCTGCTTTTTCATTTATGCTTATTAATCTTATGTTGTTTCTTTCAGCATTATCTTGCAGCTGTTGAATTGTTGTTTCTTGGTTCCTTATTATGTTTAAGAGATTTTTCTTTCATGATCAAAAGCTCCCAAGCTGTCCTCAAGGCCTGAGATTCTATCTTCAGCCTCATTCAAGCAGTTTTTCAAACTTTTCATGCAATTTTTCATTTCCTGTGTTTCCTTTTGAATCTGTTTCATGCATTCCATTTGTGTCTTATATTGCTCATTCAAAGTTTCCATGATTTTCTTACATTCTTCTATTTTTTTAATCTTGATCTTCTTTAGATACACTCAACATTTCTTTCATAATGATTGTCATTTCATTTTTAATCTGAGAGTTTATTTCTCATTTGAGTTTCTCTATGGCTTCATGGAGTTGTTTCTTTACTGCATTTGCTGTCATTTCAGAAAGTTCAGTTGTGTGACTCCCAGTGTCTTCTATTTCAGTGTGTCTTGGGTTTTTTCTCATTGGGCTGGGGGATTGAGAGTGCCTCTTGGTTTTTCATTTTGTCATTTTCTTTTGGGACCTGTGTGGCTAGACAGGCAGCCTGCCAACGAATTGTACTGGAACACTGTGTTGGGTAGAACTTTAATCCTCCAATATCCCCGTGGCTAGCTGGGGCACACCCCTAGATTTTGGCGCTGGACCCTTGTGTTCTGTGGTTTGTGAGGCTGGCCCCATGTTCCCCTCATGTACTTTGTTGGGTTGCTCTGGGGTGCTGGGCCTTGTGTCCTGTGAGGCTGGCTGGGCCTTCCCCTGGTGGGTTGCACTGAGACATGGGGCTTCATAGAACTGGATGCTCTGTGTAGCTAGTGAGGGCATACTTCCAGAGTTTGCTGCTGGAGCCTCCACCTTACTGGGTGGTGGCTGAGACCTCTGGGACACAGGCAGTTAGGCAGAGCACACCCCGGAGTGTGGCACCACCCAGACTTTGCATCTGGTTATGGTGAGTTCAGAGCCTCTGTACCACCATGCTGGGCAAGCCCAGGCAAGTCCCAGGCATGTAGTGCTGGGGCCTTGCTCCTGGTTGGGCGGGTTCACAACTTCTAGGATATGCTGCACCAACCATACCCCTGAACAATGGAGCTTGCGCCTTGTGCTCTGATGGGCAGAGCTCAAGTTCTCTCAGGCCCTGCATCTGTACCTGCCAGTCCCTGATGAGCATCTCTGGGGCTCTGGCCTGGGCTGGGTTCAATACCTCTGTGTCCTGCGAGGCTGGCCAGGTGGTCCTCTGGTGGATTGTGCTGAAATGCAGGACTAGGCAGAGCTGAATCCTGTGCACAGCTAGTGAGGGTGCACTCCCAGAGTGTGCTGCTTGATCCTCTGCCTCACTGGGTGGGGCCCGAGACCTCCGGGACCCAAGCAGCTAGGTGGAGTGCACCCCGGAATGTCTGTATACTCAGAATTTTACAAATGCATAGTGTCATGTGCTCATTACTCCAGGACCATACATGAAACTTCCATGGTTCTCAAAATTCCTCTGTGAATCTTTTTTGTTATCAAACAATCCCTCCACTCCAACATCTGGAAATTACTGGTGGGATGTTCTGTCCTTACAACTTTATTTTTCCTCGAGTGTCATATGAATGGAATAATGCAACATGTAGCCTTTTCTACATTGGTTCTGTTTCTTAGAGAAATGAATTTAAGATGCAACCATGCTATGTGAATCATTAGCTCGTTCAAATAGTTCCTTTTATTACTGAATAGTATTTCGTTGTGCAGACTATTGCTTTCTCCATTCTCTTGTGGAAGGACATCTTAATTGTGCACAGCTTTGAAGAGTTATGATTAAAGTTACTATAAACATCTACATACAGGTCTTCATGTGAGCATAAATTTTCAGTTCATTTGAGCAGAAGCAATGAGAGTATACTTGTTGGATCATAGGATAGATCTATGTTTAAACTACTGACTTTTAGCACAATTTTCCCAATAAAACTGGCCTGAGGCTTTGTGCATGGAGTAGTGGTATATTTGCTCTTGAGCTTATTGGAATAACGAATGCTCTCATAACATATTTCATATAGATGAAAGATCGAATATTCATAAGATAACTCTTTCTTCTACCAGGAAAAGTTTCTGTAAATGACCACTAAGTGGTGGAGTAGTTGCTGACATCTGAAGACAGAAAACTCTGGGAGACTATTAAAATTCTGTCACCTAAACTCCTTGCCAAAATTAGAAAATACAGGAAAAGATTTCTGACTTTTACCATGTATCTCCCTATGCATTCAGGAAATTGGCCTTAGGTTTTGTGTTGGCAAGTGCAATGATAAATGCATTAAAACTCTGACCTGGAATGGGGCATGCAAGAAGAGGTCCCTCTTGTTAACCTCATTGCAAAGTAAAAGTAAGGAACCTTGATTCTTGGCTTCTAATGTCAGATATCTAGTGTTTGATGTCTCACAATCATCCATAAAGTAGGAATGATAGCTTCTGCCCAAACATATTCACAGTATTGTTCACAGAGATTAATGCAAATAATATGAAATATATTAAATTGTTGCATAAATGTAATGTTATAAATGTGAAATATTACTTGTTAATGATAAAATTACACAGAATACTACTTCTACACATTTTAGATAGTATTACATACTAATAGATTAGTCTTAGGCTGGCATTGTGGCTCAGTAGTAGAGTGCTTACCTGCCATGCATGAGGCCCCAGGTTCAGTCACCAGCACATACACACACACACACACACACACACACACACAAATTAGTCTTGAAAATTTAATTTGCTTCCATCAGGAGAAAGAGATACTAGTCCTTGAAGTGACCCAGTGTCTTAGTTAATTTTTCTCAGTGCTGAGATTTCAGCTCATAGTTGACTGGCTCCAAGGTAGGGTGGCATGGCAGAGGGGCATCACAGAGGAGAAACAATTCATGGTGGGCAGATAGCAGCATAGTAGTGAATAAGCAAAGCAGCAAGCAATAAGGGACAAGCAACTACCCTCTTTCTGTCTCTTATATTCAGGCTACATGCTCTTAGGGCAGGTAACACTCACACCCAGGGTGGACCTTCCTGTTATCCACACTCAAAATGATGCCAAACCAAGCAGTGGACTGATTTAGTAATCACACAACCTTAACCCCAGCATCACACACTCTAGGTTCAGCCACCTCTGAGAAAGCTCCACCTATGACTGCATGAGACTGTGGAGGAACATCTAGAAACAAGTCTTAACATCCAGTGTTGCCTTCAGAACTTAATGATTAACTTTTTAAATTTTATCTTTGGTCTAACAAATTACAGAACACATGCCCACTTGATTCCAGATTAAATTGATTTGACAGTGTAATTTCTTTTTTTATTTTTTATTTTATTTTAAAGAGAATAAAGCCAAGCAAAATAAAACAGAGTAAACCCAATCAATAGAAACCAGTTTAAGTGACACAGGACTTCAAAACAATACGAAATCAACAATGGTTACCATAAGGCCTCTTGTTGTCTTCAAAATAGCTGCCCATACCTTCAGACATAGTAAAAATCAAACAAAACAGAACAGAATAGAATCAATAAAAACAAAACAATGAATGCAATAAAAGACTTCAAAAGAAGACAATAGTAAATTCAAAATGGCTACCATAATATATCTTGCTATCTTTGAAATAGCTGCCCATGCCACTGTATATAAAAAAATCAAACCAAATGAAAGAGAATAAAACCCAATCCAACAAAACAATGAAAATGATACAGAACTTCAAAACAAAACAATAGGGAATCAACAATAGTTAACACCTTCAGAAGGAGATCCCCCATAGATGCTACACTGTGTGCTGTCATCCTCTGAATAGATGATCAGACCACCAGCCTTAGACCTGCAAAGTCAGTGAACCACCAAAACACCACAAGCATCAATTTGTATTTCACCTCAATAACTATCATTGCAGCCTGTGTTTTCTCTGAATGAACTAGTCACTTACATGGTGGGAGTGGAGTGTTTGGCTCTTCTTTTTTCCCAGCTCATGCACCAGAAGGGGCTCGGTTCTGGCTATCCCCTTGCTGATGGTGGCCTGCGCATGGCACTGTTTCACAGGGAGGTCTTGCTTCTTGGTGAATCCTTGTTCTCTTCCTCCACAGTCCACAAACGGTGCTGACTCATAGAGAAAGGCTGGAGTCTGGCTGTGCCCCCACCAGCAGTGGCTCACACATAGTCCTAGTTCACAGGGAAGCCTTGCTTCTTGTTGAATCCACGTTCTTTTCCCCTGAGGTTCATGAATAGCACTGACTCATGAAGAAAGGCCAGGTTCTGGCTGAATAGTGTAATTTCTTGATCTTGCAAAATACACTTTATTCCAGTTTACTAGCAAATACTGATGGATTTAGTAGATATTAATATACTGGGTTTTATATGGTGTTCATGATTTGAATGTGGTGCCCTGGACCCAGGTATCCCCTTCATCCAGTGTATGCTAGGCCAGCAAACCCTAACCGTTAGAAGTGATTTTATTTTTACTTTAAAAATAATCTATAGTTGCTCTGGATCAAAGATAATAAGATTTTACTTCTTAGGACAAGTGTACTTGCTCTTTTCCCAATATTTCAGGAGCCAGTAGTCATCAAAGTATTTTCATCGTAACTGTGGTCAGATTCTTCTAGTCTTTGCCATTATACTTCAGCACTCCCCTCTTGTCAAAAGAGGCAAGTTAAGGTATGGAGCATCTTTTCAATTTATTTATCAGAGTTTATAAAGCTTTTATCCTCTGAGATCCTTTACCTATAGGAGTTAAAAAGAAAAACTCCAAAATATATGTAGTCTTATATATATATAAAAGGCCTAAAGGCACCCTTTGCATTTATCATGTGGCATGTGACCTATGAAGTGGTTAATAATAGAATCAGAGAACCATGTGCTATCAGCTGATGTTGGAAGCCAATTTTTGTTCCTTTATTTTACAACTGGGGAAACTGTTGTAAAAAAATAAAAATTAACTTACCTAACTCTGATTATCTAGGTAAGTCTCTTTCTGCGTTGATCACATTGCATTGATCGTGACAAAAACCAGATTAAATAATGGAAAAATAGAAAAGAGAGTCTGTAATGTTCATAGCTCCAATATTTATCTTCCTTCAGGGAAAAGGACTTAACCTAATTGAAAATCATTGATGAAATATAGAGCATGTGAGAGATAGGTGATTCATGGTGAGGGAGAGAGACAGAGAAAGAGACAGAGAGAGAGAGAAACTTGCTTCAGATTATCTTCTTTGATTTTGCTTCTAAATTCCACAAATTTTTCCATTTTTCTCTCAGAATCAGATAGTGTTATGTGAATTTTTTTAAAAGATTGTAAATGGAGGCTGAGTTAAAGAGTGACTTAGTTTATGAATGTTTGTGCTCTTGTGCCTAGGTGTGTGTGGTAGTGTAAGGAGCATGTGGTGAACTGGGAATAGTAATAATTTCTCAAAATTGGAGCTTTTATTAAGTTTGAGAACTTTTCTTTAAAGATTGTTGTCGTAGTTACTTTTCTCATTGCTGAGACAAAATACCTGACACCCAAAGCTAAAGGAGGAAAAGTTTGTCTTACAGTTTGTACAGGTTTCAGTCCAAAGTTGACTGCTCCAAGGAAGAGTGGCACATGGCCAAAAGATGTCACAGAGGAGAAACAGTTCATTGTAGGTAGAAGACAGCAAAGGCAAGTAAGGGAACCACAGCTTTTTCTGTCCCTTATATCTTATCCAGGCTACCTGCCCCTAATCCTTGGGCTTTTGAATAGCATTGCACTATGAATCAATCTCAGCATCACATACTCTCTATCCAGCCATCTCTGAAAAATTCCACCTCTGACTACATGAGCCTTTGGGGGGACATCTACACACAAGTCATAACAATTGTCCACAGGGATTTGCTAGTTTCTTTTTCCAAATATATTCTATTAATGTATATTAATTTTGCAAAATATTGGGTTTAGTGAAAATATTTGATCATATCTGTCCCATCACTTACCCACCCTAACACTCTTCTCCACTCCTCCTTTACTTTTTGCCCCTAGTCTAACAATTTCTTTCTACTTTCATGTCATCTTTTTTAATTTCATATGTTAGAGAGGACATGTGATACTTGTCTTTCTGAGTCTGGCTCATTTCACTTAATATGATGATCTCCAGTTCTATTCATTTTCCTGCAAATGACATAATGGGTTTCATTTTGGCATATTCATACATGCATATAGCATACTTTGATCATTTCTAACTCCATTATACAAGTGACCCTTTTCTCCCCATTCCCCTTCTTATTCCATTCCTCTTCTGTAGCCCTTGGAGAATAACACTGATTTTGCCAGACTCAAATTTATTCCTTAGAATATTTCTGTTGATGAACTAATAACTATAATTTTATGAGTTTTATTATATCAAGCAATGAATATTTAATAAGAAAAGATCACAAAAATAGAGTATTGAATTTTTAATATTTATTGAGTGTTTATAAGAAAGCATCAACATTTTCAAAATACAATAGTTTTGGTGTAAAAAGTCTATGAAAGAGCATCAGAAATAAATTTCTGTATTAACTACGATGAAAATACCAATAATGCTCTACAAAAATAATTATTATTTCAATAATTACACCTAAGGCAGTCTGCACACATGACAATATCATGTTACACATGCATTGCTTATACTGATAATGCATGTCTTTTGCTTTGCTGGCCTTTTTGTACGATATACTTGACATCTCAGTGGTCTTGCTGTTTTGTCAGGAGGTTTTATTATATTACACAGTGTGTAATTAACAGAAACATAAAATTTCAATAAAAATAAATTATTAAGTTATATGTATTGTGAGTTTAGAATAGACATCAACATTTTCATATCAGCTGTATACTTCCTTACAAAATTTGAAGAAAACGTAAAAAATAAATTTCTATGTGAATACAATGAAAATACCAATTTTTACCACAAAAATAGCTTTTTTTAAACAGTCACACCCAAGGCAGTCTTCACATATGACAACTACAGGTACCATACACAAGTATCACTTACACTGAGAGTACAAATGTATTGTTCTCCTGTACTTTTTTTGTAAGGCACGGTTGACATCTTTTTTGTTTTCCTGTAGTTGTAGTAGGTCTTTGTGATGCTGCACCTGCCTGTTCACCTGTTCACCTGTCAGCTCAGTTGTTTTCTTTTGTTTTAAAAGTGAGTACAGGGCTTTATTTTTTATTTTTTGAAAAAAGGCAAAACATGTATTGAGACTTTTATAAGTAAATGGTCACAACTTGAGACCATACTCATAAGCGAGATAAATCAAACCCACATGTGTAAATACCGTATTGTCTCCCTAGTGTAAGAAATGGAAAAGTATATGTGATTCAGAGTCTACAATGGATACTGTGGAAGGGTAGAGAACAGCTCAAAGAGCAAAGACAATTGGGAGGGGAATG